>CM046433.1:57646495-57792612 GCA_025506505.1 Flaveria sonorensis | reverse complement strand
CCATGCATGTCGTATGGATGATACCCAATCGGTCTCGTCTTATGTACTTAAGATGAAGAGCCACATAGACCACCTCGAAAGGCTGAATTGTCCCGTCTCGAAAGAGTTGGCTACGAATTTGATCCTCAACACTTTGTAAAAGGTTTGACAATTTTGTTATGAATTATACATGAACGTTTGGGACAAGAACATAACTGAGCTTCACTCTATGCTCAAACAGCCGAGGCGGCCATGGGTAAAGGAGTTTACCCGTTCTCACCATCAATGAAGGTGGGAACAAGAAGAGGCCTCACCCCGCATCCAAGCAAGTGTTGCCAAAGGTAAAGGGTACGTGGGAGAAAGGGAAAGGGAGTGTAAAAGTGCCCACCACAACCAGCGAGAAGAAGCAAAAGGTTGCTTTGGATGACCCATGCTTTAAGTTTGGGGAGATAGGACATTGGGCAAGAAATTGTCCTATCCATCTCAAAGAGTTGAAAGCTAAGAGGGTTGTCGGGGCAGACCTCAGGTACATTTTCATGATTCCATATTGATCTCAATTTAATATCCTCTAACACATGGTATTGGATACCAAATATGGGACTCATATTTGCAATTTGTTGGCAGGGGTTCAAAAGAAGTAAGACTTCAAGAAAGGGGATGTTAGCCTCTACATGGGGAATGGGGCAAAAGTTCAAGTTGAAGCCCGAGGGGACTACATCCTGAAGCTTCCAATGGTTGGAAGCAATTTTGAACATGTTTTGTATGCTCCTAGTTGACTTGGACATTATTTCAATTGGCCCAATTAAGACAATATGGTTATGTTTTGACATTTATTGAAAATGAAATTCATGTTTCTTTAGATAACATCTTTTATTTTAAAGCTATACTCCTATTAATGGTATTTATGAATTGGTTCGTGAAAACACATTATATGATAGCTCGTTGTACCAACCACCACCAAGAAGCTCAAATTAGATTTGAGTGACACCTATCTTTGGCATTGCCATCTCGGTCATATAAACAGAAGCCATACAAACTCTTCAAAAGAATGGTCTTTTAAAAGCAAGTGAATATGATTCATTTGATGTATGTGAATCTTGTTTACAAGGCAAAATGACTAAGGCACCTTTAATGGCAAAACCGAAAGGGCAAAAGATTTATTGGTATCATACATTCGGATGTATGTGGTCCTTTTAAGCCAATGACTAGGTATAATGAAAGATACTTCATTACCTTCACCGAAGACTATAGTAGGTATGGGTATGTTGTACTTGTTAAGACACAAAGATGAAGCTTTTGAAATGTTTCAAAACCTTCCAAAATGAAGTAGAAAATCAACTCAACAAATCAATAAAAATTCTCCGCACCGATAGAGGAGGGAATACCTGAGTGATGCTTTTAGAGATCATCTTATAAGTGTGGGATTATCTCACAACTATCTCCACCTGGAACACCACAACACAATGGTGTGTCCGAAAGGAGAAATCGAACTCTATTTGATATGGTTCGATCTATGATGGCTGGAAGCTCATTGCCTCTATCATTTTAGGGTTTCGCTTTGCTCTCTGCGGCCCGTATTTGAATATGGCCCCAACCAAGAAAGTGGAAAAGACACCTTTTGAAATATGGCATGGAAGGTTCCATCTCTATCATATTTAAAGGTGGGGATGTGAGGCTTATGTAAAGACTCCCACCTCAAACAAGTTAGAAAGTTGTTCCACTAAGTGTATTTTTATTGGATATCCTAAAGATTCTATGGGATATTATTTCTATGATCCATTGGAGCAAAGAGTTTGTGCCAAGAAGGGTGATTCTTGGAAGCCAAGTTCCTTATGGAAGGAGCTAGCAGTAGAACAGTGGATCTTGAGGAGGTTCAAGAACCACAACCCGATACACGTTTGGTTGACACTAGCACTCAACATGAGGATGTTGAGAATGATCAAATGGTTGATCAATCACACAAAACGTTCGCAAAATCGGTAGAACAAGTAATCCACCTGAAGATATGGATTTTTCATGATGGGTGCTATGTGGTGTGATTCCGATGAACCAGTCACATACCATGATGTAGTGTCCAATTTGGATTGTGACAAATGGCTTGAAGCCATGAATTTTGAGATGCAATCCATGTATGACAACCAAGTGTGGGACTTGGTTGTACCACCTCTTAGCTCCAAGGTAGTTGGAAGTAAGTGGGTTTTCAGAAAAAAAACCGATATGCATGGAAACTTGGATACTTATAAAGCTAGACTTGTAGCAAAATGTTTCACTCAAACTCAAGGGGTTGATTATGATGAGACCTTTTTGCCTGTTGCAATGCTAAGTCTATTAGGATATTATTTGCCATAGCTGCTCATTATGATTATGAGATTTGGCAAATGGATGTCAAAACCGCTTTTCTAAATGGATATCTTGAGGAAGATGCCTATATGGTTCAGCCTGAAGGTTTTGTCGACCCAAAACATCCTAACAAAGTATGCAAGTTAAAGAAATCAATCTATGGATTAAAGGAAGCGTCAAGAAGTTGAATCACCGTTTTGATGAAGAGGTAATTAAATTTGGGTTCATCAAAAACGCTGATAAGGCTTGTATGTATAAAAAGGCTAGTGGGAGCATCATCACTTTCCTAGTATTGTGTGTCGATGACATCCTACTATTTGGAAATGACATTCCAACCTTGGAAGGTGTAAAACCTGGCTTGGAAGCTGTTTTTCCATTAAGGATCTTGTGAAGCTGCCTACATTTTGGGAATAAAGATCTATAGGGATAGATCAAGGCGGTTTGATAGGTTTAATCAAAGTGCATACATTGATAAGATCTTGAAAAGGTTCAAGATGGAGAACTCTAAGAAAGTACGGTACCTATTCAAAGAGGAACGATATTGAGTACGACTCAATGTCCAAGCTCAAAGGATGAGCAAGATAAAATGAAGGAAATCCCGTATGCATCTGCTATAGTATCCATCATGTATGCAATATGAACTAGGCCGGACGTGTCATGTGCTTTGAGCATGACAAGCCGATACCAGCAAAATCCTGGAACTAGTCATTGGATGGCTGTTAAGAACATACTTAAGTACCTAAGGAGGACTAAGATATGTTCCAATCTATGGATCTGGTAAGGAGAAACTCGTGGTAAAGGTTACACGGATGCGAGCTTCCAAACTGATCGGGATGACTCACGATCACAATCGGATACATTTTCATCCTAAATGGAGGAGCAGTCTCTTGGAAGAGCTCTAACAAGATGTGGTGGCATTATCAACTACAGAGTCAGAATACATCGCCGCTTCATTAGCAGCTCAAGAACTGCAGGGTTGAAAAAATTCATTACGATCTAGGGGTTGTCCCTTCCATTCAGGACCCCTTAGAAATTCTTTGTGATATGAGGGTGCGATTGCTCAAATCAAGGAACCCCGTGCACATCAAAAAGACTAGGCACATTGAGCGGAGATTCAACTACATAAGGGATGAAGTTGAAAAGGAAAGATATGTATTCGCAAAGTTCACACGGATCAAAACATTGTGGATCCACTCACGAAGCTCCTTGAAAAGGCAAAGCATGAAGGTCATACTTGTGCCATGGGACTTCGATATTCTAGTGACTGGATTTGATCTTATAATTTTGTATTTGGATATGGAACCTTTTATTATTTGAATGAATTATTTGTTATAATGCTTCAACTAACGTTCCAATTTTTCATGTTTAATCCATGAGTAAATCATTTACTCTAAACGTCCGTAGTCGTTCATACTGTGGGAACAAGTATGAGGGTAAGACTATTATGAACTTGGATTGGTGGATATTCTTATGGATGAATATATAGCAAAGGGTTGCTGCCAAAGTTCATAGATATTTGTGGGATACAAATATTGACGACCCCCGAATCTCAAATATTACTACATGGAATCTTCTTGATTGATCATAAGTAAATTTGAGTAAAGGTGAATATCATTTGGTATCCTCTGACCTGAGATACATATTGGGTCTTGATATTCACCGGGTATATACTTTGACTTAGTTCTTCGCTGTTCTGAAACATGGCAGTACATAAGACTAAATTCAGGTATAGCACGAGGTGATTGTAAGTGACGTATGTAATCAAGATGGGATTTGTCCCTCTTATTCGTAGAGTAAGATGTCTAAGGCCTGCTAAAGTTAGTCAATGGAGAATGATCATTCTGTGTCTCTAAGATTTAACATGACATCTGTGACAAAAGGATAGATGATTGATTCACCTAAAACATTTTCGAGTAATACTTGAAGGGGATGATGTTATTGAATGGCTCTTAGTCCATACGTATTAAGGGTAGTAAACCGTTGTTAGGCGGTATTTACTGCTTGCATCAATCTTCTATGAATCTTGTGCAAGTGGGAGATTGTGGATTTTATATGCCCAAGACACATACAAGATTGATGTGGTTAGTACGTTATGATCCATCGGGTCATACCCAATAACAAGCTAGGCAAACACGATAAATTTATTTGTTGATATGATCAAGCAAATAAATTTTGACACCAATTTAGAAAATGAGTTTTCTGAATTATTGCATTTGAGATAGAACAAATTATATGGATATTTTTGTTCATGAGATATCATTTGTAATGTTATTTAAATAAGTTAAATAACATCAATATAAGAGTGTTTAAGTTATAAATTAAAATTGTTTAATTATATAACTAATTGGTTATTAACAATGAATTAAAAGGGAGTTTTCAAAATGGGAGGGAACCCATTTTGAACCCATTTCGGCCACCCCTTGGTGGTTGCCTTGGATTCCTTTGTCTTGTTTTTATGCAAGACATTTACTTGTTCAACTAAGACACTCAACACACTTTCTCTCTCACATATGCAAGCTCCTTCTTCTCCATTTCTCTTCTCCCATTTTCGGATCTAGAGGTTTTGTAAGAAGGGTCTTTGGTGTCAACTTCCTAACAAGTTGGGTGTTTTGCAAGAGCTTGTGGGTATACTAGCTTGAGACTTTCTTCTTTGGAGGTTTACGTTCAGAGCATCATCTTCTTCATCTTTATCCATCTCGTATTGCCTTGTTCTTGAAAGGTAGTATTCAAGAACATCCTATGGTTGTTTTCTTTGATAGCATTTCTTTTCACATATATATATGATCCTTGTTTTGGGTTTGTTTTCTTGAAAATAAAATGGTTTATTTTCAGCATCTAAAACAAGTTTTAAATCCATTATATCCGCTGCGTTTTGATGTTTAAAATGGTTCAACATCTTTGTTAAAACTTGTAAGAACCCAAAGTAAGGATATTCCTAGCTTATGCTACATCCAAGGATTTCAAGGTCTACACCTTGATGTGAAGTGTGCCTTTTTCCTTATGGGGTGATTGATGAAGAAGTTTATATTAAACAACCACCTGGCTTGCAAACCAGATCATCCTGATTATATCTGCAAGCTTGATAAAGCCCCTTATGGACTACATCAAGCTCCGAGAAAGTGGTATGAGACACTATCAACATACCTCTGCAATCATGGATACACAAGAGGTACTATTGATGGGACTCTCTTCATCAAGACACAGGAATGACACATTGCTAGTTCAGATATATGTAGACACATCTGTGGTTCAACTAATCCAAAGCTCTGTAAAGACTTTGAGATGCTGATGGAGAATAGATTTGAAATGAGTGCCATGGGGGAACTCATTTCTTTCTAGGAATTCATGTGAGCAGGTTGAAGATGGCATCTTCATCAGTCAGTCAAAGTATGTACAGGACAACTTACAAGGTTCAAGATGACTGATTGTAAAGTTGCTAGGACACCTTAGCCAGAAACCATTCCCTTGGTCTTGACCTTGAGGGGGAGTGGTTGATGAACATCCCTACAGGGCTATGATTGGGTCACTTATGTATCTTACTACTAGCAGGCCTGATATCATGTTTGCCACATGTAAATGTGCAAGATATCAAGCAAACCCCAAGATGTCCACCTAATCACTGTTAAAAGAATTCTTAGATATCTCAAAGGTGCTCCAAATCTTGGCCTTTGTATCCAAAGAATTCCAACTTTATCTGTATGCTTATACAGATAGTGACTATGTGGCTGCAACATGACTGCAAAGTCCACATCTGGGGGTGTTAGTTCCTTGGTGGAAGGATAGTCTCTTGGCAATGCAAGAAGCAATCCTGTGTGTCTGCATCAACTGCTAAAGCTGAATACATGCTGCTGCCGGCTGCTGTGCTCAAGTGCTTGGATTCAAAATCAGATGTTAGACTATGGATTCAATTTAAAGACACTCCCATCCATATAGACAACAACAGTGCCATCTTTATAACAGAGAATCCTGTGCAGCACTCAAGGACCAAACACATCAACATCAGGTATCATCTGATTAGGGATAATTTTGAAAAGGGCTTGATAAACTAATCAAGGTTAACACAATGAACAATATGCTGATCTGTTCATAAAGCTTTTGATGAGTAGAGATTTAAGTATCTTGTATCAGCCATTGGGATGATTAACCTTGAATAGGTTTTTCTAAATAACTTCATCAATCTTACTACCTAAAATTGGTCCTAGGTTGTCTATTAGATCACTTCATAAGCCCATTCTCTTTGGAGGAAAACATTTTCAAATGATATTTTTTAGAATTATGAAATTTACCTTCGGAAGAAATAAAATTGCCCTCGGAAGAAATTTACAGCTTATCTGCCAATTATCTTCGGAAGAAATTTCCGAAGCTTAAGTTTAATATAAGCTCCTAAATACTTTAGAGTAAATCTCTTCGAATGCAATTAAGTCTTGGAAGACCTGTTTATCTCTTCCGAAGCAAAAAATTTCAAAACTCTTCGAAATATATCTGAAGCAAAATTGCCATCGAAAGCTTTTTCTGAAAAGCTTCCGAAGCTAAAATAACCTTCGGAAGTCTTGCAACTTCCAAGAAAACTACCTTTTTGGGCGCCTTTTTTTTAAGAAGGACCCACTTGTGGATTTCAAAGTTTATCTTTATCTTTTCCTTTAACTTTGTTTCAAATCCTGAATATATCTCCCCAAACGGTCCTATCATCATCTCTCTACTGTATTTTTTTCTTAACCTAAAATTAACCCTAAATATCTTCTTCTACCTTCCTTCTCTGCAAAGCTTCTGCAAATAGCAAATCTTGATCTCTAACACCCAGATTTCACCATACATCTACACAGCAACACAACCAGGTTGCTCTGTTAAACTCTGAGAAGGATCCAAGCTTCTCCGATGTTTGTAGGTATCTTTCTTCGTCTTATTATTCACCACCCTTACGATTGATCCTCCTCTCTATAAGGATTAGTTTTTTTGAGTTCTGGTGGACCTGTCAAGAGGTCACTTTGGACGGGAGAAGGCACTATCTGCCATAGTGCAAGAAGGACAGTTTCATCACTCCACTCAGCCATCATCAACACCCATCTTCAGCTGGATGATGAAGAAGGTGAAATGTCCTTCCCAAAACCTACTGTCAACCTTCCTTTTGAGCAGATGGGATATGAAGGTGACTTCACAGTCAAGACCTTCAGAAAGGGAAGGTCTCATACCAGTGGAAGTATCTCCTCCATGTTGTCATCCACAACTTGTCTAACAAACATGGAGGATGGGACCAGATTCAGAAGACCTCGCCTTCATTGTCCATGGGATGGTTCAAGGGGTCAAATTCAGGTATTCTCAGTTTGTTTTCACAAATTTACTTGCAAATTTGGACTCCCTAGAATATTACATGTTTCCCCAGTATGTTCAACACATTTTCAATTATGAAATGGGACCACAGTTGAGGGGAACAGTAATGTTCTTTAAACTTGCACATATGACCTGACATTTTCAAAATATTGAAAAGCCAACTGTTGGGTTCTTAGGGGTAGAAACAGCCCTTGTCCCAAAAATGTTTGAGCTCATTGCTCAGGGTGACATCATAGCAGCACCAGCTAGTGATGAACCAACATCCTCTACCTCTCAACCACCATCAAGGCCTACCATTACCCTCACTTACCAAAGAAAATCCAAACGAACCCCCTACACCTGCTATTGAGCATATGCAGGCCCCATATCACAACCCACATAAGAAGTGGACACTAGAGCTCCCACTTCCCCTGAGGAGCAAACCACTCCCATTCTTGACACAAGCAGTGCTGAGGTTCCTCATGCTCAACCTGATGAGCTCACACCTCTTCAAACAGCCTTAAGCCATCACTCTGAGTCTCAACACTCTGGTGATCAACATTCAGGGGAAGCTACCATCCCCAGCCTCTTGATCTTAATCAACCCATGCCCAGCCTTGACTTTTACTCTGATGAAGATTTGGGTTTCAATAAGTACCATGAATCTCTTCTCTCCACCCACACTCAAGGTGAGACGAGTACTCCTGCCTCACCCACTTCTAGCCCACATCAGACACCACAAACTGAGGTGGATCTCCTTCAGATTGTCTAGGAGATCCATGTGGCAGAGGCTTTCACTGTTAGCAGTGATTACATCTCTAAGACCTCAACCATGGCAACCCACCTCTTGAAATAGAGCAGGGGAAATCTTGCAGCCAAGAAACCTATGCTGGTGATGAGGGAGAAGACTTAGGTCCAATCCTCTCATCCCCCTATGATTCTTCATCTAAAGATAAGGGGAGTCTGCAAAAAAAGTGCACAACTCTCAAACAGTGCACCTACTTTGTGTCCAAGATAGCTCACCTGAATCTCAGGTGACTATCTTGCAGAAAAGGGTCAATGACCACAACTTGAGATCACCGATCTCATGGGTAAGCTAGCTGAGAGACCAATGAGATCAACTCATCTAGTTCACAAGAACCTATGGATGTCATGGATCAATCTCCCACTCACCTATGCAAGAGGTGATGCTACCAAAAAAGGGGAGAAAATCCAAACAATCACAGAACCTGGGAGTCCTCTCAGAGTATGGACATAGAGGACTCACCATCGTCTCTTGCAATTGTCCATAGTCAGCAACCTCCTCTAGACAGTGATCTACATTTGTTAATACAACAACTGTTTGAGGAGGGAATACCAAGAGCAATGTCAGCCCCTTCTGAGAACCCAATCTGGGTTTGGGGTATGGCAGTGAAAGGAAAGCTCTTGTACTCTCTAGAACTCAGGGTCAACTAGAAATTTTAAACATTTCAAACCTGAGTTTCTATGAGGGTATAAATCTGGTAGATATTGGCACTTGTCAACCCAAGCAACAACAGACAAGCTGCCAAACTAGCCAGTAGAATTCAAGATTGGGCTGCAAGAATTCAAAAGGAGATCAGAACTATATAGACAGAGGCTAGCAGTTGAAGCCTTTGGTCAACTAGATGTTGAGGTGGACCCTAAGATTAGCTTTAAAGGGAAAGCCTTGACTGAAGGCCAGAGGCTGAGACTGTGAACCTTAAGACAATGTCTCCTCCAGTACCCCATACCCTCAGTGAGGCACCAGCTGGTGATGGTGCATCATACCTCTCTCTGGCCAGAGCTTGACTGCTGAATCCAGCAATGAAGGCCAAAGCTCTCCTCAGCCTGAGTCATCAAGATCAGTACTTGACAAAGGCAAAAGAAAACTAACTTCTGAGGAGATTGAAGAAGAGAAAAGAGAAAGGAAGAGGAAGCTGAGGGGAGAGAGTTCAAGTGGTCCCCAGGATTCATGCAAGCTGCAATTCTGACTGCCCTTGTTCCAAAACACTCAAGAAGATGAGTTAAGGCAGCCAGGCTTAGTTATCTGGGGACCAGGAACTACAACATAGATGAATCCTCTCTCCCCCTTAGAAGAATTAAATGAACTGCTGACACTAGTTGTCAAAGGAGAGGAAGGAAGCTGAGGATGCAGCCTTGAACCTCAAGCATAAAGAGGAAATAAGAGAAAAAGAATATACAAGATATTCATGTCCTCTCCCAGTTCAAGAAAGCCCTGAGTTAGAGGTTGTGGCTGCTGATCAACCTCAGGTAGTTAATGAAGGAGAAAAGACAAGGATGATCAACTACCTAAGAGCCACAGGCCTCTACCAGGCACATGCACTTCTTCCCTTGCCATATGATTACATACTATTTGAATACAACAAGCAGCTGGAAGAGCAATCCAAAAGAAATAGGCAAGCTGCTAGAAAAAGGGAAAGGGAAGAAGCTGCCAAGTCAAGAGCCATCATCAAGATGAGCTTCTTGAAGCTATATGGGTTCTCCGGAAGGAGGCTTGGTCCTATGTCTCTGTCCACAATAGATGAGCACATAATGGTGATCAAGTAGAAGATTAAAAGGGAAGCTTGTGGATCTCCACTCACCATCAGAACAGGTCAACCTGAAGTTGAGGTAAAGGTTGAACCTACAGAGACACCATACCTGCATCTGAAGCTACATAACAGCCAACTTCATCTCGATCCACAGCAGGGTTCTCCTCCCCCTCCTTCTGAACCTGGGAGAGAGGAGATCCCAACTGAGGGAATCCATAGAAGAACCTGGTACTGAAGACCAACCCTCTCAGTTAAAATCATCTGGGAGGAAAAAGAGGATGGCCAAAAGAAGATCCTCTAATAAAAGAAAAGAAGAAAGGCATCCACCACCCAAACTCAGGATGAGTCGGAACATCCTGAGGAAGTGCATGAAGAGGACTCTCAACCAACTCCTATCATAGTAGGCCTCTCTCTATTGAAAGACCAATTCTATCATGGACATTTGCTGAAGATCCTGATAGATGGTATGTCACTAGAGATCAGGGAGAACAACATGTCTACTTCACTAGTGACATGCTTGAACTCCCTCTTCATGATCTCTATGACATGAAGGTACTTCATGGGTCTGAAGAATCCTGATCTGCTAATGAAGAAAGGAATTCTAAAGATTTGATGCGGACTATCCCAGTCTAAAGACCTCTCTGTTTTGGTAGCATCAGCCTAGGGGGAGTTTGTAGGAACCTCTAAGGTTATGAGGCTGATGCAACCAAAGGATACCAAAACAACCAAGTCTTCCAACATGCACTAAGGAACAAAGAAGAACTAGCTTCGAAGTTTTACACACTCAAGTAAAATGCTAAGTGTAAAATCTTCCGAAGCTAATGTTCAGAAGAAACTACTAGGAAACTTTACACTAAGTGTCAAGTCTTTCGAATCCAAAGACTCAACTCTTCCAAAGGTTAAAGATGAAGTCTTTTGAAGCTCTCAAGACAAAGTCTTCCGAAGCTTAATAAAGATAAGAATGATTACTTTAGAAGAGAGAGAAAAGACACTTTTTCAGTCAACTTTATCATAAAGCAACCCCTGTCCGCTGCATGCTCTGGTGGTTCACCAACTATCATAAGTTGATGAAACTTCCATGCTTTATGATAAAGTAGATAAGGTCTTTGTCTGCAAGTTTCTATATTTTTTTCTGTTTGGCTTTTTGTAATAGAAAAGTCAGTGAGCTATGGCTTGTCATAGTCACTAGTCAAAAGGCAATCTGCCTTTTGACTTTAGGCTGATCTTGTTGTCTAGATTAGTCACATCCAACTGTCTTTTTGCATATAATGGTTGTAGGTTTAGTATAAGAGTCAAAGGTTCTTGTATTTCAGATATCAGTACAAACACCTGTAATAGAACCTAAGAAGCAATATACTACTTCCTTGAAAATTATCTCTTATGTTCTTGCTCTTACTTTACTTGTGTTGTGTATTGTATCATCTGATTAAAGTTCTAAGTTCCCCATTTGAATTGTTAAGTGATCCTAAAGATCCTCCTAAGTGTGTTTACTAAGTGCAAAGTCCTTTTTAACGGTCCTGCAAAACCTACCATGAAGATTGTCAATGTAATGAAGGCTTGCAAGTATCTACGTGAAGGGTACCCAGCGTTTCTTGCCAAGGTGGTAGGTACTAAGAATGAGGAGAGAAGGTTGAAGACATACCAATAGTGCGAGAGTACCCAGATGTCTTTCCTGATGAACTGCCTGGATTACCTCTATCTAGACAGGTTGAATTCCAAATCGATTTGGTACCAGGAGCTGCTCCTGTTGCCCGATCACCATATCGATTAGCGCCTTCAGAGATGCAAGAATTGTCCAAGCAATTAGAAGAACTATTGGGTAAGGGATTTATAAGACCAAGCTTCTCGCCATGGGGAGCACCAGTCTTATTTGTCAAAAAGAAAGATGGATCGTTTAGAATGTGCATCGATTACCGAGAGTTGAACAAACTCACTATCAAGAATCGATACCCATTACCCAGAATCGATGATTTGGTTGATAGATGAGGAAGATGTCCCAAAAACAGCATTCAGAATGCGTTACGGCCATTACGAGATTCTGGTTATGCCATTTGGTCTAACAAATGCACCTGCTATGTTCATGGATCTTATGAATAGAGTATGCTAACCTTACTTAGATAAGTTTGTCATAGTATTCATCGATGATATACTAGTCTATTCAAGAACCAAGAAAGATCATGAACAACATCTGAAGATCATCTTGAGATGCTAAGGAAAGAGAAGTTGTATGCAAAGTCCTCGAAGTGCGAGTTTTGGATTCAAGAGGTTCATTTTCTTGGACATGTCGTTAATGAGAATGGCATACATGTAGATCCGGCGAAGATTGAAGAAATTAAGAACTGGGAGGCACCCAAGTCCACGACCGAGGTGCGTTAGTTTCTTAGATTGGCTAGATATTATCGAAGATTCATTGAAAATTTCTTGAAGATAGTACAACCGTTGAGGCTATTGACTCAAAAAGATAGGATGTATGACTGGACTGATAAGCAAGAGGCAGCTTTTCAGCTACTGAAGCAGAAGTTATGTAGTGCTCCTATTTTATCTCTTCCTAAAGGAACTGAAGGGTTCATTGTGTAATGTGATGCATCCTGTTTAGGTCTTAGTTGTATGTTGATGCAGAAGATTAGGTCATAGCCTATGCATCTAGAAAATTAAAGGTGCATGAGAAGAATTACACCACTCATGATTTAGAGTTGGGAGCGGTGTTTTTGCACTCAAGATTTGGAGGCATTACCTATACGGTACGAAGTGTGTTGTTTACACGGACCATATGAGTCTTCAGCATATCTTCGATCAGAAAGAGCTTAACATAAGGCAACGTCGATGGGTATAGTTGCTAAATGATTATGATTGTGAGATCACTATCATCCGGGCAAGGCCAACGTTATGGCCGATGCATTGAGTAGAAAGGAGAATGATAAGCCTAAGCGTGTTAGCGCTTTGGAGCTGACTATCCATTCAGGTCTTGATACTCAAATTCAAGATGCTCAAGTCGAAGCTCTAAAAGATGAAAATTTGAAGAATGAAGGATTGAAAGGCATGGTCAAGGAGTTAGTGCTTAAAACAAATAATGTGATGTACTTCATAGACCGGATCTAGGTTCCACGTTTTGGGAACCTACGTAAATTGATTTTGGATAAGCTCATAAATCCAAGTACTCGATTCACACCGGATCAGATAAGATGTACAAGGATGTGAAGGAACATTATTGGTGGCCCAATATGAAGGGTGAAATAGCCACCTATGTGGGCAAGTGTTCGACATGTTCTAGAGTGAAGCAGAATATCAAAAGCCATCAGGATTTCTTCAACAGCTAGAGATTCATCAGTGGAAATGGTAGCAAATAGCAATGGACTTTGTCACAAAGTTACCCTGCACATCAAGTGGTCACGACGCTATTTGGGTAATAGTCAATAGGTTGACTAAGTCTGCTCATTTCCTACCCATTAAAGAAATGGATCGAATGGAAAAGCTAACTAACATCTACCTCAAGGAGGTGGTATCTCGTCATGGAGTATCGATCTTATAATCTCTGACACAGACAGCCGATTTACCTTAAGGTTTTGGCAATCCTTACATCAAGCATTGGGTACTCGTTTAGACATGAGTACTGCCTACCATCCTCAAACAGATGGTCAAAGTTAAAGGACTATTCAAACATTGGAAGATCTGCTGTGAGCTTATGTGATTGACTTTGGAGGAAATTGGGATACTCATCTACCCTTAGTTGAGTTTTCCTACAATAATAGTTAACATAGTAGTATCAAAGCTGCTTTGTTTGAAGCTTTGTATGGAAGAAAGTGTCGCTCACCACTTTGTTGGGCAGAAATTGGAGAAAAGGAGCTGACTGGACCTGAGATTATCCAAGAAACTACGAACAAGATTGTTCAAATCAGAAAGAGGTTAGAAGCCGCTGCGAGACGGCAAAAGAGTTATGCGGATAGTCGAAGGAAACCATTGGAATTCCAGGTTGTAGACAAAGTCTATCTAAAGGTCTCGCCTTGGAAAGGAGTTGTGCGGTTTGGAAAGCAAGGAAATCTTAGCCCTCGATATATCGGACCATTTGAGATTGTGGCGCGAGTTGGTCCCGTTGCATATCAACTTAAGTTACCTCGTGAGCTTAGTGGGGTACATGATGTGTTCCATGTATCCAATTTGAAGAGTGTCTTACTGATGAAGCTTTGGTTATTCAACCCGAGGAATTTTGTATCGACGAGAAACTGAATTTCACTGAGGAACCAGTTGAAATTATGGACTGGAGAATTCAGAAACTTAGAAGGAGTCGGTTTAAGTTGGTGAAGGTTAGATGGAACTCAAAGCGTGGTCCCGAGTTCACTTGGGATCAAAAGGACCAGATGAAGTACAAATACCCTCACCTCTTTCCGTCAAAATCAAAATCTGGAACAACAGCTTAAATTTCGGGACCAAATTTCCTAAACGAGGGGAGACCGTGACATCCCGTGTTTCCAGGTTATTATCCGTACGTTAATAAAATGTGATAAAATAATTAAATGCATCATAAAACTTAATTTTATAATAATTAAGGTCATTTAAAGTCTAGCAAAGCCCCTTAGTGCATAAATTTTATAATTGGTAATTTTGAGAATTACCGGGCCGCGTAGCGATAAAACTTTTAACGAACCTTGGTGACAATTTGGTTAAATAAATTTGGTCAATATATTTTGATTTTTACGATTTAATATATCTTAAGTGAAATATTATTAGTCATAAAAATAATAATTATTATTATTTACCTTGATCGTGAAAAAAAATTAAGACTTTTTAAATATTGCCTTGATGTAACGTACAGTCCGTTGCATACTGTGTTATACCATGTATATTTTTATTCTTAACTTTTTGTCACTATTATTAAATGTGAACCTTTGGAAAGTCTCAAATTAATAATTTGATTTTATATAAAATTTTCGCGTAAAAACCCGAACGTTTAAGATTTTTACCGAAAAATTTAACGAGACCGACACCCGCCTTACACCGAGTGGCATCTCACTAGAAGATCCACCAACCATATCATCAACATAATCACATATTAACTTACTTTAACCATACTTAATCATTTCTATATAAACAACTTCACACTCCTTCTTTTACACACACTCAACCCACCCTTTCTCTCACTAGCAATCACCTACACACTCTCCTCTCCCTTCTCTCTAAAATTCACGGCTGGACCACCAAGAACAGCCCTCATTTATTTGATTTTGATCATCCAAAGTTTATTTCAAGCTTTGATTTCTTGATTTCAAGGATACCTTATGAGCTTGGTGCAAAACATTGCATAAATCCAACTCAAAGGAGAAGAAATCTTCTCGGAAATCATTCTTGAATCTTCAAAATTTATTCATCTTAGATATGAACCTTTAACTTTTATTTCATGCAACATGACTTTTGGATTGATTGTTGCAAGTCTTGTTTACTAAAAACTAGCTTTCTTGAAATCCAAGGTTCCAACAAAGGTTTTAATCAAGAAAATATGTTGTAAAACATTGTGTGTGTGTGAGTGTGTGTGTGCCGTAAGTATGTGTATATGTGTGATGATTTTGTGTTTTGATGATCTTTTAACATTTTGTTGATTTTCTCTTGCATGCAAGATGATCAAACTTTTATTTGAGGTTATGAACATCATAAGAAATCCATCTCCAAAAGGAGTCTATCAAATGATGAAAATGGGTAATACATGATTGTATGTAAAGAATGATGTTCTTGAACCCATATTGCCCTTTGATTTCATAAAGGATTGAGATGATCCATGAATAGTGGTGATCATGATCTGAAATCTTTTGATCTTTTAAAGTATGTTTTATTAAAATAAAAACTAAGAACACAAGATAAAATCTATGATTTGGACTATGTATGTATGTATGTATGAAATCGTGTATATGTATGTATATATGGTTTACACTTTTGTTCTTGATTTGTTCTTCAGTTGTGAGTTTGGAGATGATTGAAATGATCCATGTATATGGTGATCATGATCTGAAAACTTTGAAATTTTTATTCATATTTTATTTAAAGAAAAGATAAAAACAAGATAGAAATTAATGGTACTCAAGTGTAGATGGGACATGACCACTAGTGATGATTTCATAACATCTAATTGTCAACAAGACAAGTATCTTTATAAAATCTAGAATAATAAGTTCAAAATCCGTATAATACAAGTTAAAAGTTAGTAATATTACTGAAAATAAAAGTCTTGAAGATTGGGTTTAATCTCGTAAATGTTTTACGTTTAAAAACACGTTAAAAACGGTGTTTTCGGGTCTAAAACAAGTATTTTTGTACAAGTCCGGTTTTGGACAGAAAATAATATTTTGTTTTAAGTTAAAAACTTATGTTTTTAAGTATATAACAAACCCATAACAAGCAAGGTCTTCGGTGGTGACTTTATACGCGCGAAAAAGCCAAAAACCGATAATTTCAGGTAAAAAATAATGGACTGTTTTGGAACTGATATTTAACAAAATATTTCAGAAGTTTTTTTTTTGGTATAAGAGAGTCATATTTAAACATATAAAATAGTCATAAGATATATATGGGTTGATGTAGGGTTTATGCGTATAAAACCGTGTGGTTTCGGGTCAAAAATCATCGTATACGGGTGAAATTTGGGTCAAACATAATAAAGCATATTTTTTATATAACTCATCTAAAATAATTTTATATATGTTCTACTTCTGAAAATTTAATTATTTGCTAAAAAGATTAATAAAAGTTGAGTTGTGTAATATTTATAAAGTAATAATATAAGAGATAGTTTACATTACTAAAGCAAGAATATAAATATATCTTGTTATTAATACTAAATAAAATATAGTATGAATTAATATTTATTTATTTATTTATTTACTCATTTATTATTTATTTATTTATTTGTTTGTTGGTTGCATGTATAGTAGATAATGTAGTAAATTTTATGTTATATTTTTATATACTTTCATGTGTCTATTTTGTATGTGTGTTATGTGGTTGTTGCTTAAGGGTTAAATAATTTATGTAATAAATTAATATTTGTCACATATAATACACACTATTAAACTAAATTAAAAGTCACCAACGGGTCTTTTTAAAAAAATGGATTTCAAGGCAAGTCTAGTGAGTTGGGTAAACAACTTACGTATAGACTTATTACTCGACAATTAATAGATCCTTGTGTTTAGGGCGTTATTTGGTCGTTTATTTTCCGGGCTCGATTTTGCTAGATCATCTCTCTGTCACATTTGAAGGTGAGTTTTCACATCTCCTATTTTTAAATAACGTTTTATTTAATTGTTTTGGGGGAAAACATGCTATAACGTTTTATGCGTGATATGATTTAATTATGGAATAACTACGTGATCTTCATGATGGCCTTGAGTTGTTTTATTATTTGCGCATGATTGCCCTCTTACATAATCATTAACCCTTGGAGGGCCACAGGATATATTGGTAGATATATTGGGTTTGACAACCGCCCCTCAGGATCGGTTTTACCGGTCTGGTGCGGAGGGAATATATGTTGAAAGGATTTTGAGGGACCTTTTGTCTTAGTTTGATTATGGGGCTCTTGGTTGTGATCATAGTCAGTGGACCTAGCTAATCCTTGACGATCCAGGGGTTGATTCCGAGATAATCATATCTTTATATAAAGGAACTTATGACAACCTTTTTATATAAACCTGTGAACTCATCAGCTTTTTACTGATAAACTTTGGGCATGATTTTCAGGTGATTAGGCATGCATGGGAATGAAAAGAGTTTTAACGGAAAACTTATCAAATTTGGATACTATTTTGGGACCCAATTTCCGCTGCCAAACAAAAACTCTTGTTAATGTTTAAAAACATTATTATGTTATTACTATTTTAGTTTTCAAGTTAAGGCTAATTTTTGGATCAATGTAATAACTCTCTATAATAATGGTAAACTTTGGTATCCATGATTTGTTTGCTTAATATTTGTTGAAAGTAATCCAACTTCCGTTATCTCCATCACACGCGTGCCCTTCCGGTGCGCTTTTCGGGGTGTGACATTTAATCACTTGCACATTTGCCATGAAGCAGAGTCAACAAGGTCTAACAGCAAATAACAAATGATCTAACAATATGTTAGTATCATACAGAAAACACATTTGCTTCAAAAGAAAATTTTATCAAAATTAACATCGGAAGAAAAACAAACATTTGCTTCAGAAGAAAAGTTTCGGAAGAATTAACTTGAAACAAGGAAATTTTTCCTTCTATAGATGTTTTGCGGAAGAATTAACAGAACATAAAATTTTTCCTTCCGTAGATGTGCTGCGGAAGAATAAAATTAAAACAAATCAAAAAGGGAAGGTTTTGCCTTTCGTAGATGATCTACAAAAGAATTAACTTGTGGATTACCATGGAAGAGTAATGAGAGGTAAGGGTCCCACATCCGCCAACATTATAAAAATTTTATTCCACACAACAATTCACACCTAAATCACCATTCAAACAACATCAAACAAAAAGATTTTGGAAAGAGTTCAAGAGTTGAGAGTTTTGATCAAATGATTACAAGAGTCTAAACCTAAGGGGGAGTATTGTTAGGTATAGATCATTTGTATAGGTTTAGATGATAAATCAACTCTTGTAATAACTCATTGTAATTCTCTTTTGATAACATAATGTACTGCATGAGTTATATGTTAACCCATATTATTGTGTGTGTTGGTTTATGTGTCATTTCAAGAAACATCAGACTTGATCAATTTGGAAAATTGACCAAGTGTTAGAACAATCTGCGGCTGAATAAGTATTCTTCCGTAGATGTTCTCCGGAGCATAACTAAAGTTTGTGCTTCCGTAGATCTCCTATGGAAGAACAACAAATACTGAACAAATCCAAGCTCAAGTGGAGCTACTGAAGGAGAGCTTGCTGCTAAAGAAGTACAAGAACTCCTACAGAAGCACAACCACTGAAGAACAAATGTTGAAGACTAAGTGTTGCTATGGAAGAAGAACTTCCTACGGAAGACAAATTCCTACGGAAGATCAAAAAGTCAACAAGTCAACATGTCAAAGCAACATCATCAAATCAATGATGGTAGAAGATATTGAAGTCAAGCGAATATTCCACGTCACATCAATATCTTTCTTTGTGTAATTTACAATTTCCAATGTAAATTGTGAACTCCTATGACGATAAACAAGGCAAGGATGCACACATATAGAAACAGAATAGCAAATCAGAGTAGCCAGATATTAGCAAGAAAATAGAAACAGAATAGAGAGAGATTGAGAGATATCAATACTCAAATAGGTGTATATATTAGTAGACACAATATCAATCAAAAAAACAACAGAACAGAATAACAGAGAACAAGAACAGAGAACAACAACAATATAGCAATCATAAGAACATCAAGAGCATCAACATCAATTGTAATCGGTTCGTTGTGAATGAAAAACAATTGAAAATCATCTTTGTGTTACATTATTACATTGTGTTTTCAAGTTGTTTTATTTTGTTCATCGATTTCAATTTATAAACCATCCATTAAATTGCAAGTATTGATAGTTCCACAAACATTACTTGTTAAAATCAAATTGATAATTCCTGCGTCGATTCTTGGATTCACATGTGGTATCCGAGCCAAGTGCTTATTGATCTAGATCAATTGATCTATCAATTTGATTTGTTTAATTGGTGTTTATTATAATCTGGTTTTTAACTTTTTTATAATTAGCATAGTTAATTAACATGAGCAATTCGGTGGGTTGGCGCTTATCAACCTCCGAAGTTGGAAAACAAATCTGATTGTAAAACATGGAAAATCAGATTCAGGAATCATGTTAATTATATGGATTTTTGACTTATGGGTGTCGATTACTAAAGATCCTTATATTCCACTAGCTTTGGGACCTGACTATAAAGACAACAATCAACTCCTAAGTTTAAAAAATCAGTCACCTGATGATGCCAAGAAAGTTAAGATTGATATCAAAGCCTATAGTATGCTTACTATGGCCTTGCCTGAAGATCTCTTGATCAGGTGTGAATCACATAAAACAGAAACTCATTATGGAAAATCCTGCACACTTTGTGTGAAGGAAGTGATGAGACAAGAAGCATAAAAAAGGACACACTTCACTCACAGTATGAGACTTTCCTTCATGTTGTGGGTGAGTGTGTTCCTCAACAACTCCATAGGTTTATGCAACTTGTTACAGAGATGAATATCTTTGAACTGAAGTACAGCAATGAGGAGTTAAACAAAAAGATGATTCATTCATTACCAGAAAGCTGGACACACACTGTGTCTATGTTCAAGAATACTCTTGATCTAAAGTCAATTGGGTTAGACACTCTGGTTGCAAAGGTAGAAGCTTTGGAGTTGGACGAGAAAACCAGAAACAAGAGTGTTAAAGCACTTATAGCACCATAGCAATTCAAAGAATCTAAGGGTGTTGGAAGTGCCTTTATCTCTAATGATGATGAAGGTAACTCTTGTTTTGAGAGTGACAATGAAGAGGAAACTAGCTTCTATGCTGCCAAGCACTCTAAATTGAACTCTCAAAACAATCAACACAGAAAAGCAAAAGGAAAGGCTGATGACTCCAAAACCAACAAAACCAACAATCAAACAGAACCAATCACTGTGGTTCTGGAATCATAAGAATAGAAGGCAGCCTTTACAACCTTCAGCTCAACCTTTCAAGCTTACTTGGGAAGTACCTTGATTCCTGCCCATTTCTTTCAACAAGACCTTGAAGAACTTCATCCTGATGAAGTAGAAGAGATGGATCTGCAATGACAAATGGCCATGATTGCTTAGAGAGCCAAAATGTACATGAAGAGAAACAAGGGATTGTTAGTGGGAGGAAGAAAAACAAAAGTTGGTGTTGATACAAATGTAATTTGTATGGTTACTTCTCAAGGGAATGCAACAACAATCAGGAATCACCAGCCGATATAAGACAAGCAAGTCAGAGGAGCTTCAAGCAACCTCAGCTAACAAATTAATCCCCACCAGCCACTGGTTCTTCAACAGGCACTAGTAATTCTAAAGAAACCAGTTTGATTATTTTGTAGGATGGTACCTATGACTAGAGCATGTATGAGAAGGAAGTACTAGAAGAAAATTAGGCTTTGATGGCTAATATGGAAAACAAAGTTCCTCCAATGGCCAGAGAGGCACATCCATGGAGAACTGACAACAAGTGGTATGTTGACAGTGGTTTTTCCAGGCATATGACAGGAAACTATTCTCTCCTCCATGACTTCAAACATAAAAATGCTTCATATGTAGCATTTGGTGGGGATAAGAAGGGAGGTAAAATTATTGGTGAAGGAATGGTAACAAATGGTGTACTCAAATTTGAGAAAGTTAACTTCTATGAAAATTTACAATTCAATTTGTTAAGTGTATCTCAAATTTGTGATCAAAATTATACCACTTTCTTTGCTAACACTTACTGTTACTTTCTCAAGCCAGGTTTTCAAATTCTAGAGGACTGGATCCTTCTTAAAGCACCAAGAAAAGGAAACATATATGTTTTGGACATGAACAACACCTCTTTAACAAGTAATGAAACTTGCCTGATTTCTATGTCATCAGAAGATGAAGCTCAAATATGGCATAGAAGGATGGCTTATTCAAACATGAAGAACATGAATAAGTTGGTCAAAAATAACTTAGTCATTGGCCTTCCAAAGAAAGAATTTCACTATTCTAATCACTGTTCATCATGATATAAAGGAAAACAACATAGGGTGTCACACAAGTCCAAAACAATCAACACAAGCACAAAACCACTCAAACTATTGCACATGGATCTGTTTGGTACAACCAACGTAATGAGCATTGGAAAAAGGCAATACCGTTTGGTGATTGTTGATGATTTCACTAGATTCACATGGGTCTTTTTCTTAAAACATAAAAGTGAAACCTCATAAACATTAATAGAGTTTATCACTAAGAATGAAAATCAACTTGATTTAAAAATCAAAATTCTAAGAAGTGAGAATGGAACTAAATTTTTTAATCATGTTTTAGATTCCTTTTGCAGGGACAAAGGCACAGCCAGACAATTCAGTGAACCAAGAACTCCACAACAGAATAGAGTTGCTGAAAGAAGAAATAGAACTCTAATTGAAGCAGCAAGAACAATGCTTGCTGATTCATAGTTGCCAATCACATTCTGGGTAGAAGCTGTGAACACTACATTCAATGTTCAAAACAGGACATTAATTGTCAAAGAACATAATAAAACACCATATGAACTTTTGTTTAAAAGAAAACCTTTTATAGGTTATCTTAGAGCTTTTAGGTGTCATGTGTCTATATTAAACACCAAAGATCAATTAGGAAAGTTTGATGAGAAAGCTTATGATGGTTTCTTTGTTGGTTACTCATCAACATCTAAATCATATAGAGTATACAATCCACATCAAAATATTATGGAGGAAACACCTATTGTATCTTTTGATAAATCCTTATTTCCAAAATTTGTAAAAGGATCATCTTGGTTGTTTGATATAGATGCATTAACAAACTCATTTAACTCTGGTTATTTGAATGTTACAGTTCCTGTGGATACATGTTATCCTTATGTACCTCCAAATTTGGGTGAAGTGTCATTGTTAGCTGATCCTCCAAGATTACCCCAGACACATGCTTGAAATGCTACTGATCCAGGCCCTTCAACTCAAACAAGCAAAGAAAACACTGATGGACATGGAATTTCTACTTCTTCAGAAGTCAACAATACATCCGTAGAAGTTCCTTATACATTCGTAGATGTTCCATCTTCTTCCGGACATGATTCATTGTCTTCAACTGAAGTTCCAAACTCATCAAGAAACATTCCAACAATATTCAAGTCTACAGATCAACAAACTACAATATCCGTAGTTGGTCCTGTAGCTGCTACGGAAGCTGTACCCACATCTGCGGAAATATAAAATCAAATTGATAGTTCCAGCGTCGATCCTTGGATTCACAGGTTGTGAATCCAAGGATCGTCGCGGGAATTATCTATTTGATTTTAACAAGTAATGATCACGGAACTATCAATACTTGTTGTTTATTGGATTGTTTATAAATTGAAATCGATGAATAAAATAAAACAACTTGAAAACACAATGTAATAATGTAACTGCAAGATCGGTTTTGACTCTAAACACAAAACTCACTAAGTCTCACTTGAATGATGAAACACAGAATCTCAAACTAAAGTTGATAATAATATACGAAGTTAATGAACAAGAGAATGGTTTTCAAGATACTTGTATATATTACTTCTCAACTTAGTATTACAAGACTCTTAACCTCATGCTACATAAGTTACAATGAGAAACTATATATACTACTATCTACAGCCTGTTATACTTGGAAAACCAGCTGAAATCTACTACTAGACAAATACTACATTGCTCTCATTTTCAACTCTTCTTCAATCTTGGCCTTCTTTGTGAGCTCGGCTAGATGAAGGCTGCTTAAATGATTTCTGATGCGAGCAGCTATCTTAGAGTTTGAGGGATTGGAGAATGGCTTCTCTGCTAACTCAGCAATGTCAAATCTGCTGGAATGTAACAGAGATGAAGTGTCAGCCCTGGTAACTTCACCATTCTCCCTTTCCATAGCAAAGCTGTGGGAATCTTCATCGAACCTCCACTGGACAATTTGCTTTCTAGGATTGAGGGGTTTTGTTGGTAGTTTTTCCCCTTTCCTAGTGTCCAGCAGAGTCACCAGCATTCTTCTTAAGTTCTTCTCTACTTCATTAAGAGTATCTGAATTTGTTTCAAGAAGTTGAAGAGCTTGGTCCAGTGTTCTTCTGGGAAGATCAAGGAATGCATCTCTTTTGAGGGAACTGGAAGAGCCATCAATGAAGGTCACCTGGATGGACTCTTCCTCACAAGAGATGTCGCTTAGTGTTGTGTAATTTGTGAGCTTCTTTTTTATCTCCTTGAATTCTTCCAAGGTCAGGGGTTTTGATGGATCAGATGATGGTTTGGTTTTTGAGAGGGTTCTTGGTTGTGTTTTGGGTCGTACGATAGGTGGTGGTGGTTGTTGGTGGGAAGCAGTGGGTGATGGTATAGGTAAGGTTGATGGAGAAGGTTCAGGGGTGAAAGGTTCTGTTTTGATACGGAAGGGAGAAGGGGTAGTTTGTGTTTTGGGTAGTGCTTTGGGTGTTGGTTTGGGTGCCATCCTCTGAATACTAGGAGTTTGAGCAACCTCCTGCCTTCTTCCTAAACGAATGTCAGCTTTGATGTCACTGACATGTCGCGCTAGGGTCTTGATCGACATGGGACCCACTTGCCTGCCAGAGAAGCCGTGAGCTTGGAGATAGGATTTCATCCAATCCTTTTCTCCCTCCTTTTTGGTAGCCGCAAGTTCTCCCTCTACCTCTTTCTTTCCCTTTTCTTTCAACTTCTCCCTAGCAGCCTTCTTCCTCTCCTTGTTGATTAGATCTTGTTCTTTGTGAAAAAGAAACAAGATCATGTCATTTTGGTGAGGTGCCAACTCCTCTTGAGAATAGCCTCTATTACAGAGAAAGGCTATTTTCTCCATCCTATCCCTTTCCATGGCTTCTTCCTTCTTCTTCCTTCTTTCCTCCTCTTTGGCCAACATGCTGCTTCTTACTTTTCTTTGTTCAGCAAGGTTGCCTTTTCTAGTTTCACAAGCTCATCAGTTGGGAGTAGAAGAGTTTCTTCGTTAGCTACTCCCAGGCTGATGAGCCTGTCAATGATTTCCACCTTCCTTTTATTGTTGAGACTTGCATGGGCAGCTGTTGCTGCTTTGCTACTTGCTGCCAACAACTTTCCAGTATCAAGTCTACCTTTCTTCTTTAGCTTCTCCAATGTTTCCTCTTCTAGTAGCTCCTCAACAGTAAGCTTTCTTTTCCCTTTAGGATCAAAGGAAGATTCAGCCTTTAGGAACTCAGGTTTAGAAGATTCAGTTTAGAGTGAGGGTGTCTGAAGTAGTGATTCTTGTAAGAGAGGGATTGTAAGGAAGTTCCCACTATTGATCTCGAAGGCTAGTTCAAGGATTGACTTTGTGATGAACAGATCACTGGACAAAGAAGATAGTCCAATTATTCCTTCGCCAGCTTGGATTTCTGCCTTGAAAGTAACTGGAACTGCATCACCTATCCTATCCAAATCAGTTGCTGGGCCATGAGTCTGTACATCCCCTTTGAAGTTAATCGTGGGTTCAGTAGAGACCTTAGGTTGACTAACTTCCCCTTTAGAGGTAGGTGGTGCATTCAGCCTTTGAAGCTCTTCATCTCCAAAGTAGGCGATAGCTAGATCAAGGGAGGGTTTTTCAATAGAGAAGCTCAATAGAAATTTGGTTAGAAACCTATTAAGATCTATGAGCATCCTTTGGTTCACTTGAAAGGTAATTGGAGCTGGTTGAAGGAAGACTATTGCAGGTTGATGCGGTTGGGGGTAAAAGATAGATAAGGCATCAGGAGAAGTTGTTGCTCTGGGGTAATTGGGTTCCTCATGATGTTGTTTCTTTACATTCTCCCCTTTTTTGGTAGCATCATCTTGAGAAGTAGATAAGCTGGAGGAAGAACTTAAAGAAACCTGAATAGGTACGTGCCTGACAGACTTCTCAATCTGTGTCTTAGCTAGTTTAGCCTTGAGATATTCAATCTGAAGTTGCTGAGTGGCAGACCTGTCCTCTAAAGTCTTAACTTTTGATTCAAGGTTTGAGACTTTAGAAATCAGGTCTTTGATAACAAGTTGCAGTCTACCCTCGTCTTCCTTTAAAGAATCATAGGGAGATGAGATAACATGCCTGGCATGTTCATCATCACCACCAGTTATGGTTTCTCGGCTCCTTGGATACCCTTACCTACTGATGTCCTTTCCAGAAACATCAATTGGCAAGCTTGTCGTAGACTCAGTCTCACTGATGTCACCACTTTCCGGAGAGGCCAGTGAGACACTTTCAGTAGTGGCGGCCGAGCCTACATGAGTCACTTCCATACCAGTTGGACTCACCTCAGTTTGGCTAAACTGACATTGGCTAGATATTAGAGGTTCCCTGGGGCTCAGTTGATCTTGAGAGAGGTATTGTAGATCAACATCATGGCCCTGACAGAACATAATATCCTTATCAGGTTGGAGTAAAAGGTTAGTGAAGGATAAAGAGGTTAATTCTAATGACCCGGGACCTTGGTCGGCACCTAATGGCTCTTCTGCAATAACAGATATGCCAATGATGTGGCTGTCCCTTTTTGGTTACGCAGGGGAATATTGGGACTCACCCTGAGGGCTAATGGCTTGGGTTTTGGGATCATTAGGTTGAGACTGAAGAGACTCAATGCTGATATTGAGGTTGATGGTGGAGGAAGGTGTGACCTCTGGCTGAGTGGGAGCCCTGAGTTCCACTCGAGCCTTTTTGGTGTGAACAGAGGGGACCTGATCAATCAGAGTAGATTGATCAGGGGTTCGCTTGGGGTGTCTGGTGTATGTAAATTTTATTGGGTGGGCAGAAGTAGTTGACAATTGAGTGGGGAGGTCTGGGGTGGTTTCATCGCCTACTGGGCTTGCAGGGATGTCACCAGGAGCCGTTGGCTCAATTATACCTGAGAGAAGATCAGTGAATCTCCACATGAAATTGGTGGACACCTTCTTCAAGGTATTGAAGATGCCCAGACTCATGAGTGGGACCATGAGAGTGTCTTCATGTTATAGTCTGCTCTGGTCCAGCTCACCGTTTATGATATGCTGAATGAACCGGGGATACATGAAAAATGAATCCCGGGTAAGATTTCCTTGCAAATTCTTCAGCACAAACCTTGAATAGTTGAAGTGGATGCATTTTACCATTCCATGGACTAGGCATCCCAGATCATATGGGAATTGATCCCAACCTCCTGATTTGTTGGATAGGCAGTGTAGAACGATATGCAACAAGAATTTCCAGTTGTAAGAGAAATTAAACTTGTAGACAATGGACTTGTGCACACCACCACCATATCCCATCTCAGTTTATGTGTTTATTCACTCAGATTTGGGGAATTCAATTGGGGTGCCTTCATCATGAAGCTCTAGATGCTCCCTGATGGTAGATTCAGAAATGATGATCTCTTGTCTGCTGATTCTCGACTTGATGACCCTCTCATCGTTCAGAGTTTCACAACGACCGTTTACCCAAAATTCGGTCATGTGATTAGAGTATATGGTGGGGTTTACGATGAGGGCGGTAAAGTATGTGGAGTGAAATAGAAAATCGATGATGGGGGCAAAGTCAGCATCCATAGAAGAATCAAGGATGGCAACTTGATTATGTTGAGGATTGAGAGCCATTGTAAGAAAGTATGGTTGAATTGAAGGAATTTGAGAGAGAGTAAAGACGATAATGGGAGTATTAGGTTTTAGTGGTGGTAAAAAGGGTAAAGAAAGAGAGTTGGAAGTTTTAAATAGGGTGTTAAAGACCATGATGATAAGGTGAAAAGACAGTTTGGGAGTGTACTAAAGTACTAAAGTGAAGGAATTTACCTTCGGAAGATATAAAGATCTCTTACGAGAGTAAATTTCTTTTCGGAAGAATTTCCACTTAGAAGAAAAACTTTAGTAACAGGGCTTAGATTGTAATTAGACAACATAAACAAGACACATTTTAAAAAGGTTTTCAAAAGAAATAAACTAGTCAATGTTAATCATCTCAATAGCTGTGATTAAGTATTTAAATCTTTGTTCATCAAAGGCTTTGGTGAACAAGTCAGCATATTGTTCATTTTAATTAACTTTTACTAGTTTAATCAAGTGTTTCTCATAAATATCTCGAATGAAATGATACCTGATGTCAATGTGCTTTGTCTTAGAGTGCTTGAAAGGATTTTCTATAATGGAAATAGCACTCGTGTTGTCTATGTGGATAGGAGTATTCATGAAGTTGAATCCATAGTCTAACATCTAATTTTGAATCCATAGCATTTGAGCATAGCAGCTCGTAGCAGCAATGTATTCAGCTTCAGCAGTTGATGTAGAGACACATGATTGCTTCTTGAATTGCCAGGAAATAATCCTTCCACCAAGAAATTGACATCCTCCTGATATGGATTTCTTGTTAATGTTACAACCACCATAATCACTATCAGAGTACCCATAGAGATTGAAATCCTTATTCTTAGGAAACCAGAGACCCAGTTTGGGAGCTCCTTTGAGGTATCTAAGAATCCTTTTGATGGCAATTAGGTGAGATACCTTAGGAGCAGCCTGATATCTTGCAAAGATGCAAGTTGCAACCATGATATCAGGTCTACTGGCTGTGAGATACATCATAGATCCAATAATTGCACTGCACTGATGCTCATCAGTATCCTCCCCTTAGAATCAGGACATAGATTATGATTTCTGGGTATAGGTGTGTTGGCTGTCTCACAATCTTTCATCTGAAATCGTTCTAAGATGTCCTTGACATACTTAGACTGATTGATAAAGAATCCTTCTTCCATCTTCTTCACTTGAATCCCAAGATAGAAATCCTTTTTCCAATAGAGCTCATCTTAAATTTCTTTCTCATGATGCTTTCAAAGTCTTTGCACATTTTGTCATTTGAGGAACCAAATATGATGTCATCGACATAGACTTGAACAAGCAGCATGTCTTTCCCAGATTTCTTTATGAATAATGTCTTGTCTATGGTGCCTCTGATGTAGCCGTTTTTGAGGAGAAACTGAGACAAAGTCTCATACCAAATCCTAGGTGCTTGATGCAGCCCATAAAGAGCTTTATCCAGTTTGCACACATAGTAGGGATGTTGTGGGTCTTCAAATCTAGGTAGCTGACACACATAGACTTCTCTATCTATATTCCTATACAAAAATGCACATTTTACATCAATTTGATAGACTGTGAAGTTCTTGGATGCTGCAAAAGCAAGGAAGATTCGCACGGCTTCAAGTCTTGCAACAGGTGCAAAGACATCAGTGTAATCTATGCCTTCTTCCTGTGTGTATCCTTGAACAACAAGTCTTGCTTTATTCTTGATGATCAAACCTCTATCATCTCTTTTGTTTCTGAACACCCACTTGATGCCAATAGGGACTTCACCAGGTCGCAAAGGACATAGGTTCCATACCTTTTGCCTCTTAAATTGAAGCAATTCCTCTTGCATTGCTTCAATCCAATTTTTGTCCTTGAGGGCTTCTTCCACTTTCTTTGGTTCCATTTGAGAGAGAAAGCATGAGTACAAGCATACATTCCTATAGTGGGTCTGACTTCTTGTTCTCATACCTTCTGATACATCCCCAATGATGTTTTCAGCTGGATGAGTGTTATGTATCCTGGCCTAGGAATCACATCTAATTGCATAGATAGGTCTAGGTTTGAGAAGTTTTGCTTAGAATTTCGAACACCTTCCCCAGCTGATGTCTCACATTCATTCAATGAGGACTGATTGAATGAATGAGTGACATAATCAAAGTCAGTATGCTGTTAAGTAGCATCAACAGTTGCCTGTTCCTCCATGTCACTATCTTCATCAGGTTGGTGTTGAGTGCTTGAATTGTCAACTTCGGGGTTATGAGGCTCAGTGAGTGACAATTTGTTGAAGCTCCTTTGTTTCCTGAGATACTCATGCTTTCAGGACTTTTAGCAGTAGGAGCTTGTTCCGCATTTCTTCTTAGAGAACTAGAAATAGGTCTGGGTAACTCAAATAGTTGATCTTCATATGGGTTACTTTGAGTTCCTATTCCAGCTAAAACATTCTCACAAGATGGTTTAGAATAGTTTGGAAACAATTCTAAATAAAAAATGTATTCAGGTCCATACCCTCTAACATAAGGAGTGTGCTCATTAACAACAATGTTGAAACATTCTTACAATGTCTCTCTTCTGAAGATCCTCTCCCATAGAATGAAGAGAGGTGATCAAGTTCATGTACCTGAAGTATTGTTAGCTCAAGGTCTCACCAACGAAATTTGTGAAGTTTTCAAACTTCTGCTTCAGTACATCCTTCTTGGATTCCTTGGATTCAATGGAACCAGAGTACATCAGCTTCAAAGCATCAAAGAGTTCTTTGGCTGACTCGCATTGCTGAAAGCCAACCATTATGGAGTTTGGTATGGCTGTTAGCAAAACAGGCATTGCTTTGCAGTCAATGTCTATTTTCTTGAAGTCTTCATCAGAGTAGTCTTCAATGGCCTTCTCTATCATGGCACCATTACCCGCTGGGGATGCTACCTTAGGAACATAAGGACCATGAGTGACAGATTTCCACATGCGGCTATCTTGGTACTTGATGAACCCATCAATACGTTTGCACCAGGTTCAAAAATCATCAAGAGTGATGATAGGAGCATTGGTCATGGTTCCTATTTTAGACTCAGAAAATTTCTGGTTAAGATCCATTAAAGTGAGGTGGGTGAGTGAGTATGAAGAAACAAAGGAGATTTTGAATGGTTAGATCTCACAATCAAGAGCCTGAAGCTCTGATACCAATTGCAGGATCGGTTTTGACTCTAAACACAAAACTCACTATGTCTCACTTGAATGATGAAACACAGAATCTCAAACTAAAGTTGATAATAATATACGAAGTTAATGAACAAGAGAATGGTTTTCAAGATACTTGTATATATTACTTCTCAACTTAGTATTACAAGACTCTTAAGCTCATGCTACGTAAGTTACAATAAGAAACTATATATACTACTATCTACAACTGGTTATACTTAGAAAACCAGCTGGAATCTACTACTAGACAAATACTACATTGCTAGAAGTAAATATCTAAGATAAAATAATATCCTAGATAAGGTAGTCAATGACTTACCTTTTGGCACCAACTATGGATGGTATCTATACTAAGTTGAAAATATGAATAGTGGATTAAAGTTTGGTCAACTACATGGGTTAGGAAAAGCACCATACAGTGTATCAGTGTCTGTCAGACAGACCATACTTTTGTCCACTGGATCATAGTTGATTCTTCCAAAGATAAATGGCTTCGGAAGAATAAGTTCTTCCGAGGCCATTTATACTTCGGAAGAAACAGCTTCTTCCATATCTTCTACTGGTCTTTATGACTTTACTCTTCAAAAGACTTTATCTTGGATCTTCTAAGTGTAAATACTTTGGAAGAAGAACTACTTGGTCTTCGAAAGACTTTGTTCTATCCTTCGGAAGTTCTTCATATACTTCGGAAGGAAAACTACTTAGTCTCAGAAGACTTAGTTTTCCTTCGGAATCTTATCAGACATAATGCTTCGAAGGATCTTTGACATAGCTGCTGAAGAGTAGTTTTGTCTTCGGAAGACTTCTTCAACTTGTACACACAATTGTTCTAAGTGTTGTTTTGGATGCACCAGCCTCATATGATCCAACAGTAACACAAAGATGATTTTCAATTGCTTTTCAATCACAACGAACCGATTACAATTGATGTTGATGCTTTTGATGTTCTTATGATTGCTATATTGTTGTTGTTCTCTGTTCTTGTTCTCTGTTGTTCTGTTTTGTTCTGTTCTCCTAGTGTTGATTGATATCGTTTCTAACAATATATACACCTATTTGAGTATCGATACCTCTCAATCTCTCTCTATTATATTCGTATTTTCTTGCCAATATCTCGCTATTCTGTTTCGCTATTCTGTTTCTATATGTGTGCATCGTTGCCTTGTTTATCAGCATAGTAGTTCATAATTTACATTGAAAATTGTAAATTACATAAAGAAAGATATTGATGTGACGTGGAATATTCCCTTGACTTCAATATCTTTTGCCGTCATTGATTTGATGATGTTGCTTTGACATGTTGACTTGTTGACTATTTGATCTTCCGTAGGAATTTGTCTTTCGTAGGAAGTTCTTCTTCCGCAACATTTGGTCTTCCGTAGCAACACTTAGTCTTCAACATTTGTTCTTCAGTGGTTGTGCTTCCGCAGGAGTTCTTGTACTTCCTCAGCAGCAGGCTCTCCTTCAGTAGCTCCACTTGATCTTGGATTTGTTTAGCATTTGTTGTTCTTTCGTAGGAGATCTAGGAAAGCACATACTTTAGTTATGCTCCGAAGAACATCTACAGAAGAAAACTTATTCATCCGCAGATTGTTCTAACACTTGGTCAATTTTTCAAATTGATCAAGTCTGATGTTTCATACAATGACACATAAACCAACACACATAATAATATGGGTTAACATATAATTCATGCAGTACATTATGTTATCAAAAGAGAATTACAATGAGTTAATTACACGAGTTGATTTATCATTTAAACCTATACAAAGGATCTAGACCTAACAAAGGATCTGATACCATATTGTTGGTCCAACTAATCATTTGAACGTCCTTTTGATAAAGATTTAACACTGAAATCCATAAGATATCACTAAGTATATTAGCTTATGGACAAAGTAATGATGAAATATGAACACAAATCAAACATAAAATCCATTTGTAAGAGAATTTGTGAAGAATAAGAAGAATAATGCTCAAATATGTGAAATGTAAGCTCCTAGCACTACACAAACAAAGGATGAAGTCAAATATATAATAATCAACAAAGTTCCAAGAGTTACATAATGACGAAGAAAGAAACTATGTATATATATATATATATATATATATATATATATATATATATATATATATATATATATACAGGAACTAGTTTCATATACAGTTTCGCATACTGCGAAACTGTATGCACCAAGGCATGCGAAACTACCGTGCAAAACTGCAGTTTCACATGCAGTTTCGCATACCACATAATACAAAACAAGCAAAATTAAACTAGATCCTATTACATTGATATCTAAGCTATAATAAACTATAACTAAACAAAAACAAACGACAAGGTGAATACCACCCTATTCTTGATCATCACTTATACCATTTCCTTGTAGCTTGATGTAGCCCATAGAGAGCTTTGTCAAGCTTGCAAACATAATCTAGATGATCTTGGTATGCAAAGCCATGTTTTTGTTTGACATACACTTCCTCATCTATCACACCATATAAAAAGGCACACTTGACATTAAGTCGGTAGACCTAAAAATCCTTGGATGCAGCAAAAGCAAAGAGTATCCTAACAGCTTCAAGTCTTGCCACATGAGCAAAAACATCTCTGTAGTCAATCCCTTCTTCTTGTGTGTACCCTTGAATAACTATTCTTTCCCTGTTCTTGATGACAAATCCTCTATCATCTTTCTTATTGCTAAAAACACACTTGGTACCTATTGGTGTCTTCCCATGAGGACGAGGGCATAGGTTCCAAACCTTTTGTCTTCTGAATTAAAGCAGCTCCTCTTGTATTGCTTCAACCCAACTTCTATCCTTTAGAGCCTTATCAACTTTTCCTGGCTCAATCTGGGACAAGAAATAAGAGTATAGACAAACATTTTTGTCATGGGTTTGTCCTCTTGTTCTCACTCGTGTCTCAACATCTCCAATGATGCTTGTGGTAGGATGTGACTTGTGGATTCTCAGTTGAGGAATCACAGCAAGTTGGTTGGACAGATCTAGATTAGTGAAATTCAGATCTGGTGATTGAGTATGAACCACCACATCAACACACGTTTGAAGAGAAGCTTGATCCAATAAGTGTGTGACATCATTGATGTTGTCTTCTATGGAGTGGTTATCAGCATCAAGAAATTCTTGATCACTATCACCACCTCCATCTCCTCCTACATTGGAAACCCTTTCATTTGAGTTCTGTGCCTCAGTGCTGGAATTTGTAGGTACTTCAAACATGTCAGCTAAAGAGTTTGTCATTGTTATGCTGACATGATTTCCTACTACAGGTTTGTTACCACTGGAGCTGAAGTAATTTTCTGACTTGGTCTTTTCAGCTTAAATATTAGGTTAGGACCTCCTGTTGATAAGCTTCCTGTAGATCCTGAAACATTCTCACAAGATTTGTTAAAACAATTTGTAACTAAATCAAGATCAAACAACTAATCAGGACCAAAAACATTCACACTAGGTGTGTGCTTATTGAAGGTCATATTGGCTGACTCCTTAACTACTCTAGTTCTGAGATTGTATACTCTATAAGCCTTAGCTTGAGAAGAGTTTCCAATAAAGTGTCCATCATCTGATTTCACAACAAATTTGGCTATTTGATCTTTGGTATTCAAGATGTTGCATATACATTCAAATGATCTGAGAAAATAAATAAAAGGTCTCATTTTAAGCCACAGCTCATAAGGAGTCTTACCATTAGTTTTGACTACTAAAACTCCATTCTGCACATAGTAGCCAGTGTTGACTTCCTCTGCCCAGAAGGTGATGGGTAGTTTAGAGTCAAAGAGCATGGTCCTTGCAGTCTCAATAAGCGTCCTGTTTCTCCTCTCAACAAAACCATTTTGCTGTGGAGTCTGGAGAGCACTATATTTTCTTGAAATACCCTTTTTATCAAAAAATGTATCAAAGATTCGATTCTTAAATTCTGTTCCTTGATCATATCTTATGATTTTGACCATGTGATCACATTGATTCTCAATTTTCAAAATGAAGTTCCTCAAGATCTCAGGGGTCTCATCCTTAGTTCTAAGAAAGAAAACCCAAGTGTATCTTATAAAATCATTATGATCACTAGGCAAAATGAAGTTCTTCCTAAACTCATTACATTGGTGGGGCCAAAGAGATCCGTATGTAATAAGTGTAGGGTAGTAGTGATGGAGTTTTTTTCCTTTGGCTTGTGAGACACTTTATGTTACTTTCCTTTCAAACATGCAACAGAATGGTCATCACTTGTAAACTCTTTCTTTGGCATTCCAGTTACCAAATCATTCTTAATTAGTTTATTCATGTTTTTAAAGTTAACATGGCGCATTCTATTGTGCCAAAGAAAAGACTGATCATTATTGGCTTTAGACAGAAAGCAAGGAACTTCTCTAGGAGGGGGGTTTTCCAACAAATCCATCTTGTACATGTTTCCTTTCCTAGGAGCTCTGATCAGGATATGATCTTAAGGAATGACCACCCCGATCTTGAGAATAATGCACTCATGCTCAGTGAAGAACATGTTATGTCTTTGATCAAAAATTTGGATACACTCAAGAGGTTGTATCCAAGCTCCATAACATAGTTTACCTTCTCAATGTTGAGCTTACCATTTATGACCCTTCCCTTTCTAGTGATTTAACTACCTGATATTCCTCCAAAAGCAATTGGCCCTCCATCAATTTTCTCAAAGTTCTAAAGCAAAGAGCCATCGCCTTCATGTGCCTAGAACAGCCACTATCAATCATCCATACATTTCCTTTGGTCTTCAGCTGTTCCTGCACAGAAAGAAATGGTTAGTTACATTTGGAAACCCAAGCCTTATTGGTGTTAGGCTTGTCAAAGTGAGTTGAAGATAGTTCAACAGTTATTTATCCTATATGCAAGCTCTGAGGATCATTTGCTATTGTAGATGACGACTTGGCCTTCCTTCATCTGCCACACCATCTTTGGAAGTGTAGACTTGGCCTTCAAGACATCAAAAGTTTTGATGACTTCGAGAGTTTTGGAGACTAGACCTTCAGAAGCTTTTGCATCCACTACAGCATACTTCAGTACTTCGAAAGCATTCCTTTCTTTCGAGACCAAAATTCCTTTCGAAGGTAATTTTTTACATATCTTCTTCTTCATTATGGAGCTTTCGAGTGGAAAAATTTTTCCTTTCGAAGCTATCTTCTTCTTCTTCTCATCAGTTTTCTTCTAGACCATATGAATGGTACTCTTGGGATAGTACATGCAATCCTTAGCAAAATAAGAGGTACCACCACATATGATACATTCAACTTGCATACTTCTAAAAGGCTCCTTTTGAGTAGAAGGCTGTGCTAGATCTCTTTCCACTTCCTTCTTCACCTACATAGATGATGTAGCAGGCTTTTAAGGGTGAGGCTTGCTCTTGGAACTTGATGGTTCAGGTTGTGCAGCAGTGGTGCATATTTTATCAACCTTCTTTTCTTGACTAGGATGATTTGAACTTGAACTAGAACTCTTGGTACTAGAGTCGTTGGGTCTTTAGTTTTTACAACTTCAAACCTAGCAGTGATGAATACTTGTTTTTGCTTGGAATTGAAAGTGGCCTTGATTACTTAGGCTTTCTTTGATTTTCTTTTGGCTGCCCTCATCAAATTCTCCCTAGCAGACTTTGTCATCCATGGTTCTTTCTTCTCTCCAAGAGAGTAGTGACCCTTCTTAAGATAACCCTTCTTACTCACTTCAGGTTCATCCTTCACTATCTCCTCTTCGTCTTCATCCTCTTCTTGGATAGGATCAATGGGGGGAGATCTTATAGATAGTACTGTGTGGAGGAGATATCTTACTTGAACCTACTCCCTGCCTTTTTTGATAACAAATCTTTGCATGCAAGGATGAGGATATTATGTTCTTGAAGGTTTCCTCTTTAAGAACATATTTTTCTGCCTTGGCTTTGCTGATCACAAGCTCAGCCTGGTATTCAGTTAGCTTTGTTATGAGATCTTTGATTTGAGTCCTGTAATTTATGTCTCATGCTTAAGAGTAGAAATAGTTTTCTCTAAATCTTCTATTTTAAGTTTATAATAATTTTCTTCTCTTTTGAAATTAGCTTTTAAAATATTTAAGGACTCAAGTTCAGATCTCACTTCTAGGTTATACAACCTATACACGTTAACTTTACCAATGCATTCAGGTGTACAGAGATGTTCTAATACCTTAGCTTTTTCATGATCAGCCATCAGTGCTTGGTTAGGAGAAATATCTTCAACTTGAAAGCTCTAGTCAAAGCCTCCTTCTTTAATAACAACAATTGCTTGTTGTTTTAGTTGGCTTGTCTTCTCAGATCTGGGAGCTGCATCAGTGTAGTTTGGTTTGGATTATGCTTGGCCACCATTTGTCCTTGTTGCCTTGCACTCCCTAACAAAGTGTCCCATTTGATAATAGTTGTAACACTCACCTTACTTTTATCCAGTCCAAACTTTCCACTGGATACATTGCTGGGAAACTTTCTTCCTGTTCTCTTATAGAATTTCTTGGCTCTATGAGTAAGAAGAGTCATTTGCTGGACTATTTCCATGTATTCCAGATCATCTGGACGGATACAATCCAATTCTTCAAGAGTGAAGAGAAAGTTGCCACAACTTTCATCAGCAGACACAAAGGCTTGAGATGAGCTTTTCTCTTGGAATGGACTTCCTTGGATGTAGCTCTCCCTTGGTGTCTTAGGGAAGGTGATGAAAGGACCTTTTTGTAAGTTGTCAGGGTAGTAGACAAGATGATACTATGGTGCTCTGCAATCCTTTTCAACCACATGGAGGGCTGAAATCCATTGATTACTGGAAGAGCTGCTTGATGGATTCTGCATGTTCATCTCCATCTGGTAGACACTAAGGATACCATACAGCTCAATGAGAGTAAGGGTGGAGAGGTTTTTAGTTCTCTTAATGGCCACACAGTAGTGAGTCCATTGTATGGGAAGTGAGAACCCGAACTTTCTCACAAGTCCCTATTCTTAAGTTTTAATCCAACATCCATGAGATTTTCTACAATCTCAACATACCTAAAGTATTGTTAAGTCATAGTTTCACCTGTCTTGTAGGTGAAGTTCTCAAACTGTTGCTTCATGAGGTCCTTCTTGTTTTCTTTAGACTCATCAGACCCCTCATACACGAGCTTCAGTGCATCCCAGAGCTGCTTAGAAGTTTTGCACTTCTAGAAGCCTCTGAATATAGAGTTGGGAAGAGCAGTTTGAAGATCGGTCATGGCCTTCTGATCTATGCTATCTTCTTCTAATCTTTTCTATAATAGTCAACCACTTCCTTTTGGTATCATCCCACCACCAGCAGTAGGTGAAGTGGTGCTTGGGATGTGAGGTCTTATGACAATAGATCTCCACATCCTACTGTCCTGAGACTTAATAAACCCTTCCATACGTTGGCACCAAGTATCAAAGTTATCAAGAATGATTAGTGGAGATTTTGTCATGGTACCGGTTTCCATATCAGCCTTTGAAAGAGCTTCCATTTGAGTTGGGAAGTGTATTATGAAACTAAAGGGATTTAAGATGGTGAGATCTTACAATCAAGAGCCTGAAATGCTCTGATACCAATTGCAAGACCAGTGAAAGGGGGTCAATGCAATAGTTTTACAATGTTTGGAGAGACTAAGAACACTTAGTAGATTAAATAGGGAACCAGCTTTAAGGTGAAACAAAGAACACAAGTAAAGAACAGAACAAGAACACAATAAGATATCTTACAAGAATGCTGCATATTGCCATCAAGTTCTTTTTACAAAGTGTTACAAAGCTTAAATCTAATGACAAGTACTTTAGATACTTTATACTACATCCTACAGCCAGCCATACTTTGAAGGCCAGCTGGAAACACTAACCTGGATAACATGATTAATGTGAAGTCAAAAGCCAGATTGCCATAGCTCACATCTGCCTTTTGACTGGTGATTATGATATGCCATAGCTCACATTCTAATATATTACAAAAAGTATAGAAGTACACAAGTAAAAAGTTATAGATACTATGACCATATTCTTCAATTGACAAAAGTATGGACTTTTCACCAACTCATATAATTTGGTGACTTTCATCAGATGGTAGCGAAAAGTGTTTCAGCTTTTATCAAAACTAAGTCAGATAAAGCATGTCTTCTCTGTCTTCAGATGAAATTAGTTTCTTGGCTTATGAAGACTTTGTCATGAAGCTTCGAAAGAATTCATCTTTGGCTTCTCAAGAAATGGTCATTTGGCTTCGAAAGATTTGATACTTAGTGTATTTCATTGAGTTGTATCAAATCTTCCAAAGTAACTTCCTTATATTTCACATGTGCATGCTGAGAGCTCTTTGGTGGCATCAGCCTCTAAGTGTACTCCTTACAGATACCTTAAAAAGTACGAGATCATTGACATTGTATTCCATTGGTTTTCGTCCTTTGTTTGCATAGTACTTTTGACGATCTTTAGTAGCGAGCAAGTTATCATAGATCTTATGAACTTTGTCAGTTAATTCTTGAATCAACTCGGGACGACTGAGTTATGCTTCACCGATCTCAGACCAACATATGGGAGATCGACACTTTTGGCCATAAATAGCTTCAAACAGTGTCATTTTGATACTGGTATGATAACTATTGTCGTAAGAGAATTCGACAAAGGTAAATGAGATTCCCAAGAGCCACTAAAATCAATAATATAAGCTCGGAGCATATCCTCATGAATATGTGTTGTTCTTTCCATCTATTCATTGTTTTAAGGATGGTAAGCAGTGCTGAGAATGAGTTAAGTTTCCAAGGATGATAGTTTACATTGCCAAAAATGATAGATGAATCAACCATCATGCTCATAAATTATTTTTAAAGGTACACCATGAAGACTGACTATTTCGCTATTATAGATATGTGGTAAGTTCTCAACTTGATAATTTCCACTTATATGTAAGTGATGATCTAGTATAGGTTGGACTCACTATAGTTGATAGGTTTATTTTAATATGTAATAGGTTAAATGTTAGTCTTTCTCTTGTAATTTGTATTTTGTTGACTTTTATGTTCCAGCGAAACTACAGGCGAAACTATAGTTTCGCCCAGAGTCAGCTATGACTGTTCACTCGGCGAAACTGTAGTTCACTGCCGGGTGAACCTAGTTAATAGTCAGGCAGTTTTGCTAGTCAACTAAACTGCCAGCGAAATTAGGATAGCTTATATATTGTAATTTTTCTATCTGTGTAAGGGAAGAGGGAAAAACACTAATACGAAATATCTTTGTTCCAAGTTTGTGTGTGCGGCTGGAAGCTTATTATCATTATGATTGAGCCTTTGTTTGATTGTTATTGTTTAGATTCTAAATTATTAATTATGTTATTGCAAATATTATGTTGAATTAGTGGGAAATCATTGTTTATACATCAAGTACACTATTGAATCGACCATAAGGACCAACAATATGGTATCAGAGCCATTGTGTCCTTGATTAATTGGTTTTTTTGTGCTTTTAAGAAGTCAAGTTACTGTTCCATCGATTTTGTATCTGATTTGCTTGTTTTCGTCATGAAAATTTATTAAGGATTGTGCGAAGCTATTGAAATCATTAAATCTCAAATTAGTTGGGTTTTGGATGGGTTTGGATTGATTCTGTTCTGAAAAAGTTTTTAGATTCATTAGGGGAATCTATCTTTCGTCCAGCAAAACTGCCAGCGAGTTTACGTGATTTTCTGGTGTTCATTTTTGGTGTAGTTATCAGCGAAAGTAACCTCTTTTGAACGAAAGTTCAACTTCCTTGTTAGTCATTGCAAGCGAAAGTTTTGCTGAATTTAATTTTAGAACAAAAGTTCTACTAGTCTTAGCGAATCTATCGCCGAAACTATAGTTGCTGATCTCTGATTCGGGGGAAACTACCGTTTGCTTGCCAGCGAATCTACCAACGAAGTTACTAGCGATTCTACTAGCGAATTTACCAGCGAAGCTACTAGCGAATCTGCCTGTTGTCAGCGAAACTATCACATTTTAACTAATGACGTCCACTAATATCACCTTATCTGACTTGGAGAGTGTTGCTCCTAATAGGCCATCGAGGCTTATAAATGGTGATAACTTTGAGGACTAGAAAAGGTGTTTAAAAGCCTTCTTTTATTACACTGATCATAATCAATGGGAATCAATTGTAAATGGTCCACACATTCCAACTGTCACTGTTGGTCAAGTTACTTCACCAAACACCGATACATCTACCTTCACTGAAAGAGACCTCAAGCTAATTGATCGTGATCAGAAAGCTTTTGGAGCTTTAACTCTCTGTTTATCTCAAGATATCTATAACCAATTTGCTGAACACAAGAATGCAAAATCTTTGTTTGACTCATTGTGTGAATTTTATGATGGAAATGAGGATCTGAGGAAGGGCAGGAAAGCTCAAGCTGAAAAGGAGTTTGATTCATTTGTAGGACACAAAAATGAAAGCCTTACTGACATAACAAATCGATTTTTTCCATCCCAAGCACCTTAAAGAAATATGATAAGAATTTGGATAATCATGAACAAGTCTCTAAACTCTTGGACTCACTCCCACCTCAATGGAGCCTGCAAGTTAGGAGGTTGAAGCAGGAAAGAAACATTGTTGATTACAAACTTATAGATGTAATCAACAAATTGAAATCTTTTGATTTGTATTTGAAGAGGAGAGAATACAATCAATCCATGATGCCAGCCACCGTATATCCATAAAATGTTGCATTAATGTCATCGGCTGCAAACTTGTCTATATATGGTTTAGCTTATGATAGTGGATGTTCAAGGCATATGACCGGGTTGAAGGACTTACTCACAAATTATCGCATAATAAATGGGGGATATGTCGCTTTTGCTGGAGATAAGAAGGGTGGAAAGATGACTGGTCAGGGAGAAGTCTCAAATGGTTCCTTAACTCTGGAGAAATTGAACTATGTTCCAGAATTAGCACTCAATCTGCAAAGCGTATCACAAATCTGTGATAAAGATATACCAGTGTTGTTTATGTCAAATGAATGCTTGTTTCTTAAACCAGAGTTCATTATTCCATAAGATTTAGTGATCATGCGTGCTCCAAGAAAGAATGTACAGGACCGGGTAAGGGTACTTAACACTTAGTTTCAAACTTAGGAGAGATCTTAGATCACTTAACAATTCAAATAGGGAACTGATAACTTAAACAGATGATACTAAGAACACAAGTAAATTAAAGAGACAGAACTAAGAACAATACAAGAACACAAGATTGGTTTTCAAGGATGTTGTATATTGATCTCAAGTTCTTTTACAAGTGTTACAAAGCATGAAGAAATTACAAGAACCTGAGACACTTTTATACTACAACCTACAACCGTCACTTACATGTAAAGACAGTTGGGATTTGACTAATCTAGACAACAAGATCAATCTAAAGTCAAAAGACAGATTGCCTTTTGACTAGTGACTATGACATGCCATAGCTCACTGACTTTTCCTAATACAAAAAGTCTACAGGAACAAGTAAGGTAAGTTACAAAAAAGACCATTCCTACTTTTTGATAAAGCATGGAAGTTTCACCAACTTGTGCAAAGTGGTGAACCACTAGAGCAAGTAGCAGAAAGTGTGTTAGCTTTATCAAAAGTTGATTCAGAGAAAGCATATTTTCTCTGTCCTCTGAAGAAATTAGTCTTCATAGCTTCAGAAGACTTTGTCTCTGAAGCTTCGGAAGATTTCATCTTTGGCTTCGGAAGATGCTCTTCTTTGACTTCGGAAGATTTCACACTTAGAATATTTTTCTGTTTGAGTGTGAAACTTCCGAAGTAACTCATTCTGAACTGTTAGCTTCTGAAGATCTTACACTTAGACACATTTGAGAGTGTAAGACTTCCAAAGCTAGTTCATCTTTGTTCCTTAGTGCATGCCTGGAAGACTTGATTGTTCTGGCTTTTGGTTGCATCAGTCTCATAATCTTCAAATGATCTTACAAACTCCCCCTAGGCAGATGCTACCAAAACAGAGAAGTTCTTCAGATTTTGATAGTCAGTATTAGGATCCTCAGCATACCTTTCTTCATCATTAGGTCTGGATCCTTCAGACTAACATTGAACCTTCTCATGTCAAAGAGATCGTGTAGAGAAAGATTGAGCATGTCTTCTAAGGAATAGACATGCATGCCTTCTTGATCTCTTATGACATACCATTTGTCTAGATCTTCATCATAAGACCATGACATAATTTTTCTTCCAAGAGCAAGAGGCTCTACTATGATTGGACTTTGTTGAGACCTCTTCATGCACTCCCTCAGGATGCTTTGATTTATTCTGAGGTTGGGAGGTGGATGCCTTTCTTCTTTTTCTCATTGAGGTTGATCTTCTGGCAATCATTTTTCTTCTCCCTGATGATTTTAACTGAGGGGACTGGTCTTGAGTACCAGGTTGTTCAATTAAGTCCCCCTCAGTTGGGTTCTCCTCTCTCACAGGTTCAGAAGGAGAGAGAGGAGGACCCTGCTATGGACCAGAAGATGAAGTTGGCTGAGATGCAGCTCCAGGTTTAGGTTGTATTGTCTTAATGGGTTCAACCTTCACCTCAACTTCAGGTTGAGCTGGACTTGGTGGAGAATGCAAGTCCACCAGCTCTCCCTTCTTTATCTTCTACTTGATTACCCTGATATGCTCATCCATTATAGATAGAGACATAGGGCCAAGCCTCCTATCGTAGAATCCATACTGCTTCAAGAAGCTCATCATCCTTTGTCTTTCAGCTGACTTTTTTTGGCTTTTGTGGATGATGGCCCTTGACTTTGTAGCTTCTTCCCTTAATCTTTTCTTTTCAGCCTGTTTTTCTCTTTTAGCTTTTTGTTCCATTTGCTTATTGTATTCAAACAATATGTACTTAGATGGTAAAGGAAAAAGTGCATCTGCCTGATAGAGACCTGTGGTACTCAGGTAGCTGATCATCTTTTGTCTTTCTTCTTCAGTTGCTACCTGAGGTTGTTCAGTGGCCACAGTCTCTGGCTCATGGCTTTCTTGAACTGGGGAGAGGACATGAATGTTTTTGTAGAGTCTTTTCAGCCTCATTTCTTCCTTATACTTGAGGAGCAATGCTGCATCCTCTGCTTCCTTCCTCTCCCTTGACAACTCTGTGTCAGCCAGTTCATTCAATTCATCTAAGGGGAGAGAGATGAGTTCATCAACATTATAGTTTCTAGTTCCCATGTAGTTTAGCCTGGCTACCCTTAACTTATCTTCCTGCATGTTTAGCCTGGGGGCAGCCCTGATTGTAGCTTCCATAAAGTTTGTGGAACCATATGAACTCTCTCCCCTCAGCTTCCTCTTCCTCTCTCTCTTCTCCTCCTCAATCTCCTCAGGAGTTATTTTGCTTTTGCCTTTGTCAACCACAGGCTTTGGTGACTCAGGCTGGAGAGAGCTTTGGCCTTCATTGCTTGGTTCAACTGTCAAGCTCTAGCCAGAGAGAGGTTGTGAAACACCATCACCAGCTGGTGTTTCACTGAGCGTAATGGGTGCAGAGGGAGATCCTGTCTCAAGGTTCACAGGTTCAAATTTTGGGCCTTTAGTTAATGTTTTCCCTTTGAAGCTAATCTCCGGGTCTACCTCAACATCCAGTTGACCAAAGATCTCACCTGCTAGCCTCTGTCTATATAATTTTGATCTCAATTTAAACTCCTCTAGCACCCTGTCTTGGATTCTTTCTGCCAATCTTGCTGCTTGTCTGTTATTGCTTGGGTTGACAAGTGGCAGATCTACCAAGTTGATGCTCTTATAGAAACTCAGGTGTGAAATGTTAAGAACTTCTAGTTGACCATGAGCTCTAGAGATCACAAGAGCTCTCCTATTACTGTCATATCCCCAACTCCAGATTGGGTTCTCAGAAGGGGCAGACATTGCTCTTGGTATTCCTTCCTCAAACAGTTGTTGAATGACAAAATGTAGATCACTGTCTAGAGGAGGTTGCTGAGTATGAACATCTGCAAGAGAGGATGGTGATTCCTCTATGTCCATACTCTGAAAAGAACTCCCAGGTTCTATGATTGTCAGAATTTTTTCCCTTTTTTTGGTAGCATCACCCTCTTGCATAGGTGAGCTGGGAGATTGATCCATGACATCCACAAGTTCTTGTAGACCTGGATGAGTTGTCGTCATGGGTCACTCAGCTAACTTGCCCTTGAGATCGGTGATATCAAGTTACTGTTCATTGACCCTCTTCTATAAGATAGTCACCTGAGATTCCAGGTGGCTATCTTTGAAATAAAATAGGTGCAAAGATGTGATAGTTTTTGCACCTTTTGTTGCATACTCCCCTCATCTTCATATGAGGAATCATTAGTGGATGAGAGAATTGGACCTAAGTCTTCTTCCTCACCACCAGCATGGGTTTCTTGGCTGCTGGATTTCCCCTGCCTAATGACAACTTCCAGAGAAGTGTCAAGAGGTTGGGTTGCCATGGTAGAGGTCCTAGTGATGTTATCACTTGCAAAAGTGATAGCCTCTGCCATATGGATTTCCGGAATAAGTTCAGAACTATCCACCTCAGTAGGGGGTTGCTGATGTGGGCTAGAGATGGGGGAAGCAGGAGTACTCATCTCTCCTTGAGTGTGGGAAGAGAGGAGAGACTCATGGTACTCACTGAAGCCCAAATCTTCATCAGAATAGAAGTCAAGGCTGGGAATAGGGCGGTTTAGATCAAGAGGTTAGGGATGGTAGCTTTCCCCAGAAGGTTGATCACTAGAGTATTGAGAATCAAAGTGATGGCTTAAGGCTGTTTGTGGGATTGTGAGCTCATCAGGCTGAGCATGAGGAACCTCAGCACTGAGTGGTGGAAAGATGGGAGTGGTCTGCTCCTTGGGGGAAATGGGAGCTCGAGATTCCACTTCCTCCTGTATGGGTTCTGATATGGGGGCCTGCACATGCTTAGTAGCAAGTGCAGGGGTTCGTTGGGATTTTCTTTTGTAGGTGATCATGATGGTAGGTTGTGTTTGAGGTGGTTGAGAGGTGGATGGTGTTGGTTCAACACTAGTTGGTGCTGCTAGGTTTTCACCCTGAGCAGTGAGCTCAAACATTTTTAGGACAAGTGCTGTTTCTACCCCAGAGAAGCCAACAGTTGGCTACTTCAAGATTTTGAAGATGTCGGGCCTCATTTGTCCTATTTTAAGAACTGTTCCCCTCAACAGTGGTTCCAACTCACAGTTGAGAATGTGTTGAACATACCTAGGGAACATGTAATACTCTAAGGAGTCCAAGTTTGCAAGTAATTTACTATATACAAATTGAGAGTACCTAAACTTGACCCCTTGTACCATCCCATGGACTATAAAGGAGAGGTCTTCTGGAACTGATCCCATCCCCATGCTTGATAGAAAGGCTGTGAATGACGACATGGAGGAGGTATTTCCATTGAGATGAGACCTTCCCCTTCCTGAAGGTTTTGACTAAGAAATCACATTCATAGCCCATCTGCTGAAAGGAGTGGTTGACAGCAGATTTGGGAAACGACAGCTCACCTGCTTCATCATCCAGCTGCAAATGGGTGTTTATGATGGCCAGAGTGATAAAAACTATCCTCCCCTACACTATAGCAGACAGTGCCTTCTCCCCGTCCATGGTGACCTCTTGACAGGTCCTCCAGAACTCAAGCAACTGATCCTCATAGAGAGGAGGATCAATTGTAAGGGAGGTGAAGTAGTGAGACGAAGAACCTACACACACCTGAGAAGCTTGGATCCTTCTCAGAGTGTAACAGGGCAACCTGATTGTGTTGCCTGTATAGGTGCATGAAAAAATCAGGGTCGTTGCGACAATCAATATTGGCCATTTGAGGAAGCTTTACAGTGAAGAAAGGAAGAAGAAGATGAAATTTGGGGGTAATTTTAGGGTAAGGATCAGTGAGAGTAGAGAGACGAAATAGAACCGTTTGGAAGATATATGTCGTAGATTTGAGACAAAGTTATGAGAAAAAGATAAACTTTGAAATCCGCAAGTGGGTCCTACTTCTGAAAAAGTGTGCCCGAAAAGTTAGTTTTCTTGGAAGTTGTAAAACTTCCGAAGGCAATTTTGGCTTCGGAAGCTTTGTAGCAAAGCTTTCGAAGGCAATTTTTGCTTCGGAAGATATTTCAAAGAATTGTGAAAATTTGGCTTCGGAAGAAGTGAACAAGTCTTCCGAGACTTAGTTGCTTTCCGAAGATATTTGTTCTTTGAATGCATTTAAGTGCTTATATACAAATTTAAGCTTCGGAAGATACTCCAAGAATTTCTTCCGAAGGCAAATCTTAGATAAGTGTTAAATGATTTAAAGACATAAGTTTCTTATGAAGGCAATTTGAGTTCTTCCAAAGGTAAATTTTCACAAATCTAAGGAATATCAGTTAAAAGTTAGTTTTCTTCCAAAGAGAACATGGCTTATGAGGTGATCTAATAGACAACTTAGGACACACAATTTTAGGAAATAAAGTTGATTAAGTTATTAAAGAAAATCTATTCAAAGTTAATCATCCTAATAGCTGATACAAGATATTTAAATCTCTGTTCATCAAATGCCTTTGTGAACAGATCAACATATTGTTCATTTGTGTTAACATTGATTAGTTTGATCAATCCCTTTTCAAAATTATCCCTAATCAGATGATACCTGATGTTGATGTGTTTGGTCCTTGAGTGCTGCACAGGATTCTCTGTAATAGAAATAGAACTGTTGTTGTCTATGTGGATGGGAGTCTCCTTGAAGTTGAACCCATAGTCTTGCATCTGATTCTGAATCCAAAGCACTTGAGCATAGCAGCTTGCAGCAGCAATGTATTCAGCTTTAGCAGTTGATGCAGACACAAAGGATTGCTTCTTGCATTTCCAAGAGACTATCCTTCCACCAAGGAATTGACATCCCCCAGATATGGACTTTGCAGTCATGTTGTAGCCACCATAATCACTATCTGTATAAGCATACAGATTAAAGTCTGAATTCTTTGGATACCAAAGGCCTAGATTTGGAGCACCTTTGAGGTATCTGAGAATCCTTTTAACAGTGATTAGGTGTGACATCTTGGGGTTGGCTTGATATCTTGCACATATACATATGGCAAACATAATATCAGGCCTGCTAGCAGTAAGGTACATAAGTGACCCAATCATAGCCCTGTAGAGATGTTCATCAACACACTCCCCCTCAAGATCAGGACCAAGGGAGTGGTTTCTGGCTATGGGTGTCTTTGCAACCTTACAGTCAATCATCTTGAATCTTGTAAGTATGTCCTGTACATACTTTGACTGACTAATGAAGATACCATCTTCAACCTGCTTCACTTGAATTCCTAGAAAGAAACTGAGTTCCCCTATGGCACTTTTCAAATCTATTCTTCATCAACATCTCAAAGTCTTTACAGAACTTTGGATTAGTTGAACCAAAGATGATGTCATCTACATATATTTGAACTAGCAGTGTGTCATTCCCTGTTTCTTCAATGAAGAAAGTTCCATCAATAGTACCTCTTTTGTATCCATGATGACAGAGGTATGTTGATAGTGTCTCATACCACTTTCTTGGAGCTTGATGCAGTCCATATAGAGCTTTTTCAAGCTTGCAGACATAATCAGGATGATTCGGGTCTGCAAAGCCAGGTGGTTGTTTGATATAAACTTCTTCATCAATCACCCCATAGAGAAAAGCACATTTCACATCAAGCTGGTAGACCTTGAAATCCTTGGATGCAGTATAAGCCAGGAATATTCTTACAGCTTCAAGTCTTGCAACTGGAGCAAAGACGTCAGTGTAATCATTCCCTTCTTCTTGAGTGTATCCTTGGACAACCAGTCTAGCCTTTTTCTTGATGATAATTCCTCTATCATCCTTCTTGTTCCTGAATACCCATTTGGTATCTATGACAGTCTTCCCTTGAGGAAGAAGGCATAAGTTCCACACCTCTATCTTCTGATTTGAAGCAGTTCATCTTGCATAGCTTCAATCCAACTTCCATCCTTCAAAGCCTCATCAACTTTCTTCGGCTCTATCTGGGATAAGAAATAAGAATGTAGACAAACATGGCTGTCATGAGTTTGTCCTCTTGTTCTTACTCTTGAGTCAACATTTCCAATGATGTTTGTGGTGGGATGTGACTTGTGGATCCGAAGTTGAGGGATCACAGCAAGTTGGTTGGACAGATCTAAATTAGAGAAATTTTGATCTGGCAATGAGATGTCTCCCACCACATCAGCACACTTATCAAGAGAAACTTGATCCAATGAGTGTGTGACATCATTCATGTTGTCTTCAATGGAGTGGTTATCAGCATCAAGAAATTCTTGATCACTGTCACCACCTCCAGTTCCTCCTGCATTAGAAGTTCCTTCTCTTGAATTCTAAGCCTCTGAGCTAGAATTTGAAGGCAATTCAGTTGAATCAGCAGTATTTGTCATGCTTGTGCTGATAGAAGCCTCAGTTACAGGGTTAGTCACCACTGGAGCTGAAGTAGTCTTCTAGGTTGGTCTTCTCAGCTCAAATCTTGGATCAGGATCTTCTGTTGATCTGTTATCTGTCGATCCTGAAACATTCTCACAAGACTTACTAAAACAGTTGGTAACTAAATCAAGATCAAACAGCCAATCTGGACCAGAACCTTTCACACAGGATGTGTGTTCACTGAAAGTCATATTGGCTGACTCCTTAGTGATTCTAGTTCTGAGATTGTATACTCTATAAGCCTTAGCTTAAGAAGATTATCCAACAAAGTGTCCATCATCTGATTTCTCAGCAAACTTGGCTATTTGATCTTTGGTATTCAAGATGGTGCAAGGACATCCAAATGTTCTGAGAAAACCAATGAATGGTCTCCTTTTGTGCCATAGTTCATAAGGAGTCTTACCATGTGTCTTAACCACTAAAAATCTATTCTGTACATAGCAAGCTGTGTTGACAGCCTCTGCCCAGAAGGTGATAGGCAGTTTAGAGTCAGACAAATGGTTCTAGCAGCTTCAATAAGTGTCATGTTTCTCCTATCAGCAACACCATTTTGCTGAGGAGTCCTTGGAGCACTATATTGTCTTGAAATACCTTTTTCATCACAAAATGTATCAAGGATTTGGTTTTTAAATTCAGTTCCTTGATCACATCTTATTGTCTTGACCTTGTGATCAAATTGATTCTAATTTTCAGAATGAAGTTCTTTAAGTTTCAGGGGTTTCATCCTTAGTTCTAAGGAAAAACACCCAAGTGAATCTTGTGAAATCATCTGTGATCACTAAACAGTAAGAGGCCCTTCCTAGACTCATTACACTGGTGGGGTCAAACAAATCCATATGTAACAAGTGTAGGTGAGTAGTGATAGAGTTCATTTCCTTTGGCTTGTGAGACACTTTGTGTTGCTTCCCTTTCAGGCATGCAACACAGTGGTCATCACTTGTAAACTCTTTCTCTGGCATTCCAGTTACCAAATCATTCTTAATCAATTTATTCATGTTTTTAAAGTTTACATGGCACATTCTTTTATGCCAAAGGAAAGACTCATCACTATTTGCTTTAGACAGAAAGCAAGAAACTTCTCCAGAGGGAGATGTTTCCTGCAGATCCATCTTGTACATGTTCCTTCTCCTGGGGCTCTGAGCAGAATATGCTCTTGAGGAATGTCAACCCCGGGCTTGAGAACAATGCACTCATGCTCAGTAAAGAGCATGTGATGTTTTTGGTCACAAATTTGGGACACACTCAAAAGATTGTATCCAAGCTCCTTGATAAAGTTTACCATCTCAATGCTGAGCTTACCATTTGTAACCTTGCCTCCTGCTAGTAATGTAACCTCATGCATCTTCTCCAAAAGCAACTGGTCCTCCATCAAATCTTTCAAAGTTTTGAAGTAAGGACTCATTGCCTATCATGTGCCTGGAGCAGTCACTATCAATGATCCACACATTTCTGTTTGCCATTTGGCTGTCCCTGCACAAAAAGAGATGATTTAGTTACATTTAGAAACCCAAGCCTCATTGGGCTTGGGCTTGTAAAAATGAGTTGAAGGCAATGAAACAGTAAGTGATCCTATGTTCAGGCTCCGAGGATCATTTGCTGTTGCTGATGAAGAATCTTCAGTCACACGGTCTTCCTTCATCTTCCACACCACCTTTGGAAAAGTTGGCTTGACCTTTAAAGCTTCAGGAAGCTTTTGCAGCTTCGGAAGATTTGGAGACTGGACCTTTGGAATATCTTTCTTTCACTGCAACAAGCTTCAGTACTTTGGAAGCATTCCATTCTTCCGAGACCAAATTTTCTTTCGAAAGCAAATTTTCACTTGCCTTCTTCTTCATTTTGGAGCTTCCGAAGGAAACAGATTTCCTTCTGAAACTTTCTTTTCCTTCTTCTTCCAAGAAGCCATTTCTTTGACCATGTGGATAGTACTTTTAGGATTGTAGATGCAATCCTTAGCCAGCTGAGAAGTACTACCACACATGATGCTGTCCATTTGCTTCCTTCTGGGAGTCTTCTTCTGAGAGCAAGACTGAACTTGAACTCTTTCTTCCTCCAGCTTCTTCTTCATAGATGATGCAACAATTTTCTTAGGGAGAGAATTGCTCTTGGAAGAGGATGGTTCAGACTGTGTAGCAGTGGTACACAGTAATTCAGCCTTCTCTTTGCTAGAATGAGTTGGAACTATACTAAAACTCATGGTACTAGAGTTTGTAGTTGATTCCTCAGCCTTTACCACTTCAAACCCTGCAGAGATGAACACTTGTTTTTGCTTGGAGTCAAAAGTGGCCTTGATCTCTTGAGCCTTCTTTGATCTTCTCTTTGCTTTTCTGATCAAGTTCTTCCTCTTTGTCTTTGTCATACCAGCATTCTTACTCTCCTCAAGAGCATGGTGACCTTTTTTGGATTGACTCTCTTCACTCATTTTAGAGTCATTCCTCACTGTCTCCACTTTATCCTCTTCATTACTAGGGTCTATAGAGGGCACCTTGTTAGACCCTGAAAGGATCATACTTGCCAACTCAAGAAGTGGTTGGAGGTTGTTCTGGTTGGAAAACATTAGTTACAAAAAACAATAGAAGACAACAGAAGACAAGAAAAGACAAGTATAAAGAACCCGCATTTGTTAATGCGGTGACTAGTGAACAAATGCGAACAAGTGTTTGTTCACCCGCATTAACAAATGCGGATCAAGACAAATGCTGAATAGAAGTGTTCATCCGTATTTGTCCATGCGGATGAACTAAAGAAATGCTGACAAAGATTGTTCACCCCCATTAGTCCATGCGGATGAACAACAGTAAATGCGGACAAGACATATTCATCCGCATGAACTAATGCATGTGAGGAAACACAAATGCTGACTACAAACAACACATGCTGATGAAGACTTGTTCATCCGCATGAAATAATGCGGATGAACAACTTACACTTTTATATTTATTTTGTACTTAGACTAGATTCACTTGTATAGATCAGGGTTAGTTTAGTCTTTTGTACAGGCAATGTATACGCCTATAAATAGGGTCACATACCCTAACTTTGTATGTTGTTGACTTCAGCGGTAATATCCACAATATTTTACAACATTTACCATTGTTCTTGATTCTCTTACATTCAAGCGTTTACCACAGCAATTAATGTTCTTTAATATAGTAATTCGGCTGCTATATTATTGACTCAGTCCACATATTCGATCCTAGGTTGAGTCACATCAACCGAGAATATCATTTCAAACCCAGTCAATTGGTATCAGAGCCTTGGCTCTTGAATTCATCACAGAATCATCTCGGATTTTGGTGAAAATCGATTGAACTGTAGACTGAGTTGTTCATCAGCAAGATCTACTCTTCTGATAAACAAACATACTGTAATCGAACACCACAAAGTACAAAATCTTCAGATCTGCTGCTATCGTTGAACCCAACAACACAAAATCAAGAACTTAGAACTCCTTCAAATCGACAGATCTAAACTTAACAGACCTATTCTTGACCGAAAACAGAAGATTTGAAGAAAAACACATTGTTCGAACTTAAAATCAACTTAAAACAGTATTCAACAAGTTAAAATTAGTTTAACTAACATGGATTCCAATAATCATTCTGAAATTGGTCATGCATCTAAACCTCCTATGCTTAAACACAAATGTGAGTTTAAGCAGTGGAAAATTCATTTTAGAAACTACATTACAGGTGTAGATCCTGACTATTGGATATCTATTTGCAAAGATCCCTATATTCCACTGTCTCTAAATGCTGATCAAGCTGCTCAGTACAAAACTGCAAGAATTCCCATTGAGGATCCTAATTTAACTCTTGATGATGAAGAATATAAGAAAATCAAGATTGATCTTAGAGCTTATTCCATCCTTACACAAGCACAGAAAATGGATGTTTTGAAAAGATTAGAAAAATATGGAACAGCTAAGGGTGTCTGGGATGCTCTACAGATTATGTGTGAGGGAAGCAGTGAAGTTATAGAAATTAACAAAGACAAGTTGATAAATCACTATGAGACATTTCATCATACCAAAGGAGAATCTATCTCCATACAGCTTCACAGATTTGTGCAACTTGTAAATGACCTTGAAATTATGGGGGTCACTTACTAGGAAGGAACTAAACAAGAAAATGCTGCACAGCTTGCCTGAAAGCTGAAACAGAATGTTACAATGTTGAAGAATACTCTTGATTTGGAGAGTACTAGCTTGGATATCATGATTGCAAAACTTGAGGCTCTTGAACTTGATGAAAGGAGCAGAAATCTAAGTGGACCTCAAGTCATTGAGGCTTACAAGTTTCCATCTGAAACTCATTCTGTTGAAAATGCCTTTGTTACTGAAGAAGAAGACTTTCTGTCATCAAGAGATCAAACAAGAACAATAGGATTTTGTACTGCTCCATAACCTCAAAAACAACCATATTCTGCCCAACCCACTGTATCTCCTAACAACATGCATGATGAGCAAAATTTTGAAGAACAAAAGGCTACCTATAATGCCTTTGTTGCTAGCTTTGAAGCCTACCTTGGAAGGAGACTCACATCAGCTCATCTGATTCAAGAAGATCTAGAAGAAATGGATCCTGATGATGTTGAAGAAATGGATTTACAATGTTAGATGGCCATGATTGCTATGAGAGCAAAGAAATTCTTTTGAAAAGGGAAGAAACTAAGTCTCAATGAGAATACAAAGCTGGGATATGACAAATCCAAAGTTAAGTGTTTTAACCATGGAATGAGTGGTCATTTCTCTCGGGAATGTAACTCTCCCAAGAGAAGCAACAACAATTTTCAAAGACCCTCACATGGCCAGCATGCTTCTCAACACAACACCAACTTTCAGCCAAGCAACTCTTATCCACACCAACAACAAAATCAGCAACAGCTAATTCAGCAACAACAAAATCAGCAATAGCCAATTCAGCAAAGACAACTTCTGTTAACTCATCAATCTCAAGGAAGTAATCAACAAACTTCAAATGCACTTGTCATCAGACAAGATGGAATCTGTGATTGGAGCGTGTATGCTGAGGAAGTTCAACCACAGTTTCAGAATCATGCACTTATGGCACATATTAATGATGGACCAACTCCAATGCCATCTGAGGTAAAATCCAATCTATGTTCTGAAAAATGTGTTCTAGAAGTACAGGGGTACAGGGAACACAATCACAAATTGGCTAATAAAATAAGAGAAGAAAAGTTGAAATCAGAGATGTTAAAACAAGAAATGAGAATTTATGAAGTTAAAATCAAATCTCTGTTGTCTGACATGGAAACACTCCATGTGAAAAGTACACTCTTGTGGCTGAAAATGAGAGGTTAACTGAATTGTTGACCAAATCAAAAGCTGAGCAATCAGCTACTGAAATGAAACTTGAAAAGTTTCAGCTCTCATCTATCAAGCTACAAGAGTTACTTGTGTCTCAAAAGGGGGCTAAAGATATGACTGGGATAGGCTACAAAACTTGTCCTCCTCCATATAATGATAACTACATTGTTATGCCTGAGTCACTTACTCAATCAGATACAAAAGAATCTAAAATTATTGAAACCAAAGCAATGATTTCTCAAACAACAAATCCTCAAAACAAACCAGGTGTTTACGTTGAAACTGATGAGGATAAAATTAGATTGAGTCATCCTATCAAAATCAAAGAGTGCTCAGACAAACCTGTGGTTATCAAGAAACCAAATAGCCCAGTCAAATCAATTGTGCCTTTTGTAAAATTTGTTCCTCAAAATCTTAAAGTGAATCACACTAGTGAATGCTCAGTGAAACCATCTACTAAAAGCAGATCTGATTATGAGATCATATCTCCTAAAAATTCAAGCAAATCAGATAGGGTTTCATTGAACTTCAAGGATAAAACCAAAGTTCCCGTAGTTACCAAAGGAAAAACCACTTTTGTTCAAACATCTAAAGTGAAATCTGATTCACCATCTTCATCAAATATCAACCAAGAAGTGGGTTTGATATCTTTAACAAAGAACAGGTAGAACAATTCGATAGGGAAATAAGGGAATACAGAAAGAAGCATCATCAGTCCACAAAAACAAGCAAGTCAGAATTATGAAACAATCTATTGGCACTCAAAGACTGATATGACTTCTGTTTCAAAATTAAAGGACAATCAAATGTATTATGAATTCTGTGATATGACCAATCCCAAAACAGATGAGTGCTACTTCACTGAGTACTGCTCTATCTGTGACATGAACAATCACTCAACGAAAAACTGTCATTTTAACAAATATTGTTCATTATGTGATATGACCAATCACAATACAATTGATTGTTACTTTAATCAAAAAGGATTGAAAAGTTCACAAAACAAGCCCATTTCATCAGTTCCAACTGACAAGGTCAGACACAAAAATCCAACAAACCTGAACAAATCACTGAAGTCTCATCAAAAATATAAAATTAAAGTGATTTCTGACAAGCAAAAATCTATTCAACCTTTACACAAAAATCACAAGGAAAGATGTGTATACTCTTCTGACACTTCAGATGAAATTAATGAAATCAAACTTCAAAGAAGTAATAGAAAAGGGCTGAAATCATCCTCCTCTAAAACACACAAGAGGAAAGTATCAAGAAGTAACAGTGATCGATGCCAAAGGACAACCCAAGACCATTATGGCTTGGGTTCCTCATTCTAACTAGTTCTTTTTATGCTTGTAGGTCATTCATATAGGTCCAATAGCTTATGGTAAGTGGACAGTGGATGCTCCCGACACATGACAGGAGACAGTTCCCTCCTTCATGACTTCAAGCACATTCAAGGAACTACTGTGGCATTTGGCGAAGATTCACAGGGCGGTAGAATTACTGGAGAAGGTTCAGTGACGAATGGGATTGAGCTTTGACAAAGTCAATTACTACGAGCAGCTGAACTTCAATCTGCTCAGTGTATCATAGATTTGTGACAAGAAATATTCTACTCATTTCACCGACACTCATTGCTACATCTTGAAACAAGGATTTCATATTCCTGAAGAATGGGTTGTCTTGAAGACACCGAGGAAGAATAATACATATGTCTTGAACCTTAATTCTGCTCATCCATCAGAAGAGACATGTCTATTGTCTAAAGCATCATTTGATGAATCACAACTTTGGCATAGACACTTAGGAACACTAATTTTAAAAATATGAATAGATTGGTCAAAGGGAACCATGTAATTGGTCTTCCTCAAAAGGAATTTCATTTTGTTGACCACTGTACCGCGTGTCTCAAGGAAAACACATAAATCATCTCATAAGCCAAAACTTGTGAACACTAACAATTGTCCATTGAAGTTACTTCATATGGCCTCTTCGGGCCGACTCACATCATGAGTATTGGCAAGAAGCATTATTGTTTAGTGATCATTGATGACTTTACTCGATTCACATGGGTCTTCTTCCTACTTCATAAGAATGAGGCGCCCCAAATCATAATAGATTTTATAACTAAAATTGAAAATCAACTTGATTTAAAAGTAAAATCTATTAGAAGTGACAATGGGACGGAATTTAAAAATGAAAGCATGAGTTCATTTTGCACCACAAAAGGCATTGTTCATCAGTTTAGTGCAGCTCGTACTCTACAACAAATGGAGTTGCTGAAAGAAGGAATAGAACACTAATTGAAGCAGCAAGAACAATGCTAGCTGATGTAAAACTGCCAATTACATTTTGGACAGAAGCAGTTAACACTTCATGTTTTGTGCAAAATCGAACTCTGATAATCAAAGAACACAATAAAACTCCTTATGAACTTCTTTTTCACAAAAAACCATTCATTGGATTTTTGAAGTCATTTGGTTGTCCTGTCTCAATATTGAACACCAGAGACCATTTAGTAAAGTTTGCTCCTAAGTCTGACGACGGATTCTTCATGGGATATTCCTCAGTGTCTAAGGCTTTTAAGGTGTTTAATCCTAGATTAAACATCATTGATTAATCAACAAATATTCATTTCAATGAGCATTCGTTTCCCAAATCATCTAATGGTCCTGACTGGTTGTTTGATATTGATTCATTTACAAGATCTTTTGATCAGTTCAATTTGTCAAATGCAGGAACATTAGGGTTAGTTGAAAGAAGAACAGACTTCCCAATGATTCCTTATTCTACTGATCCAGACAATGAAGAAGTTCCCTTACAAGCTGATCCTATCTGGCAAGTTACACAAAATGAAAGTATCTCAATAGATACTGGTCGCAGTTCTATGCCATCTCCTTCAGCTGAACCTTCAACTGAAGTGAGACAATCAGAACCAACTCATGCACCAGCTGATTCTAATAGAGATGGAAATGAAGAAAGTAGTCAGAGTGCTGCTGAAGCTAAAGATGATGTACCCTCTGATTCTGGTCATCACTCTCCCATACTACAACAACAAGATGCCTCTCACCAAGATGATCTGAATGTCTCCAATCTTGATGTGTCCATTAATGGTGATTTGATTCCAATTACCAGGACACACAAGAATCATCCAGTGTCTAACATTATTAGTGATTTAGACAAGCTGGTGACATGAAGCAAGTCAAGTATTGCAAACATTTGTTTGTTTTCTTGTTTTCTGTGTCAAACTATACCCAAAAACATTAAAGAGGCTCTTCAAGACAATAGTTGTATTGAGGCAATGCAGGAAGAATTGCTACAATTCAAGAAACAGGAAGTATGGCAGCTGGTGGATCTTCCCGAAGGTCAATACCCTATCAGCACCAGATGGCTATACCGAAACAAGACTGATGACAGAGGGATCGTCATCAGAAACAAAGCAAGATTGGTAGCACAGGGCTATACACAATAAGAAGGAATAGATTATGACGAGGTGTTTGCTCCTGTTGCTAGATTAGAAGCCATACGACTCTTTCTTGCGTACTCTGCATCCATGAAATTCATAGTTTATCAAATGGATTTAAAGTGTGCATTTTTGTATGGAAAGATCTCCGAAGAAGTCTACGTGAGTCAACCTCCAGGCTTTGAGGATCTTGATTTCCCTCACAGGGTATACAAGCTTGATAAAGCTTTGTATGACTTACATCAAGCCCCTCGAAAATGGTATGAGACTCTGTCATCCTTTCTTCTTGACCATGGTTATGAAAGAGGGAAGATTGACCAGACTTTATTCAGAAAGAGAAAAGGGAATGAGATGCTGCTTATCCAGATTTATGTGGATGATATCATATTTGGCTCCATAACAAACAACTCTACAAAGACTTTAAAGATCTTATGCATTCAAAATTTCATATGAGTGCTATGGGAGAACTCACATTCTTCCTAGGTCTTCAAGTACAATAAACATCCAGTGGAATCTTCATCAACCAGTCAAAATATGTGGAATCCATATTGAAGAAGTTTCACTTTACAGACTGTCATTCCATCAGAACTCCTGTTGATACAAAAGTGAAGATTGGCCCAGAACAAGAAAATCAGCACAAGATGTGCAGTTGATAGTTAAAGATCAAGATGTTCTGGCCCCTATACTTCACAAGAATCCAGAGTGGTTTATTGAGCCTTCTCAACTTAAACTTCAAGAGGGGTTGACTACTGCTGAAATGATAAGAGGGGTATCTACTCCAGAGTGGTTTATTGAGCCTTCTCAACTTAAAATTATCTGCACCTGAAAAGACAAAACATTCAAGAACCCATTTGATCAAAGAAAGAGAAGAGAAGCTGAAGAGATTGTGTTTCCTGAACTACATGTTAAGCCAACAGAAAGTTTGAAGAAGAAAATGATTGCTGGTACTCATAAAACAAAGCCTATTTCAAATGTGTATTATGATGAAGACACCTTTGAGCTAGTAATTGAAAGAAAATGGGAAGGAAAGGAAGCCCCTGAAATAAGAATCTTCAGTGGGTATGAGGTTAGATTGCTAGATGAGTCTTGCATTCACTACATCTTTACCAGACACTTCAGAGCTCTCAAAAACAAGGTGCAGAAGATGATTTAGAGTTTATTTTGAAGTGTGTGAAGATATTGAAGCTGGCTTTGATAGAATTAACAACAAGAGAGAACAAAGGAAGAAGAAAATGCTACCTATGCAGATGGGCAACATAGTCAAGTTGGAAGTTGATGCTGATGGTTCACTGGTGATTCATAGAGATGGGTTATCTTCTATTTTAGTTTGGGAACCCATCTCTTTGAAACAAATGCCCATTGCTGCTATTCATACAATGAGTGAGATGAAGATTCATGTGCTCAGTAGAGAAAAAATGAAGGAAGCTAGGGATTTTTCTAACATGATAAAGTCTATTCTCAATCCATCAATGGCATAACCAGAAACATTAGAAGAAGCTGCTGAAACTCTCCTCCTAACATCAGTCCAAAAGAAGACTACATAAGAAGACCAACCAGAATCTTCACAACCACCACTACCATCACACTCTTGAGGAACCTAGGCAGTATAATTCCTAGGAAGAGTATTGTTAGACCCTGAAAGGATCATACTTGCCAAATCAAGAAGTGGTTGGAGGTTGTTCTGGTTGGAAAACATTAGTTACAGAAAACAACAGAAGACAACAGAAGACAAGAAAAGACAAGTATAAAGCACCCGCATTTGTTAATGCAGATGACTAGTGAACAAATGCGGACAAGTGTTTGTTCACCTGCATTAACAAATGCGGGATCAAGACAAATGCTGAACAGAAGTGTTCATCCGCATTTGTCCATGTGGATGAACTAAAAAAAATGCTGACAAAGATTGTTCACCCGCATTAGTCCATGCGGATGAACAACAATAAATGCGGACAAGACTTATTCATTCGCATGAACTAATGCATATGAGGAGACACAAATGCTGACTACAAACAACAAATGCTGATGAAGACTTGTTCATCCGCATGAACTAATGCGAATGAACAACTTACACTTTTATATTTATTTTATACTTAGACTAGATTCACTTGTATAGATCAGGGTTAGTTTAGTCTTTTGTACAGGCAATGTATTTTCCTATAAATAGGGTCACATACCCTAACTTTGTATGTTGTTGACTTCAGCTGTAATATCCATAATATTTTACAACATTTACTACTGTTCTTGATTCTCTTACATTCAAGCGTTTACTACAGCAATTAGTGTTCTTTAATATAGTAATTCCGCTGCTATATTATTGACTTAGTCCACATATTCGATCCTAGGTTGAGTCACATCAATCGAGAATATCATTCTCAAACCCAGTCACACCTCATCTTTACCAGTTCCACACCTTGGAGATCTTACTGATAGTAGGGTGTGTGGAGGAGCTATCTCACAAGATCCCAGTCCCTGCTTATTCTAATAACAAACTTTTGCATGCAGAGATGAGGATATTATGTTCTTGAAGGTCTATTCTTCAAGAACACATTTTTCTGCCTTGGTTTTGCTGATCACAAGGTTATCATGGCATTCTGTCAACTTAGTAACAAGATCTTTTTTTTGAGTCTTGTAGTTTGTTTGCTCATGTTTAAGAGTTAAAATTGTTTTCTCTAGATCTTCTATTATAAGCTTATAATCATTTTCAGCTCTCTTAAAATCATCTTTTAAAATGTTTAAAGACTCAATATCAGATCTCATTTCTAAATTGTAGGACATGTATTTGTTTACTTTAGCAAGACATTCAGGAGAGCAAAGATGTTCTAATACATTGGCTTCATCATGGTCAGCCATGAGAGCTTGATTTGGAGAAGCATCTTTAGCTTGGAAGCTCCAATCAAAGCCTCCGTCTTCAATAGCAACTGCAGCTTGCTGTCTTGGCTTCTCATTCTGGTGCCTTCCTTCAGTGTAGTTTGGCCTGGATGATGCTTGGCCACCATTTGACTTAGGTGTCTTGCATTCTCTAGAAAAGTCTCCCATCTGGTTACAGTTGTAACACTTTACTTTGCTTTTGTCTAGCCCAAATATGCCACTGGCTGAATTGCTAGGAAACCTTCTCCCAGTCCTCTTGTAAAACTTTGAGGCTCTATGAGTGAGAAGAGCCATCTACTGGACTATCTCCATATATTCCAGATCATCTGGATGGATACAGTCCAGGTCTTCAAGAGTGAAGAGAAAGTTGCCTAAACTTTCATCAGTTGAGGTAAAGGCTTGAGAGGAACTTGTCTCTTGGAAGGGACTTCCTTGGATGTAGCTCTCTCTGGGTGTCTCTGGGAAGGTGATGAAAGGACCCTTTTGTGAAGTTTTAGGGTAGTAGATAGGATGATGTTGTGGTTCTCTGCTATCCCTTTCACCCATATGAAGGGCTAAACTCTGGGAGTATTGGAGTTACCAGATGAATTTTGCATGTTCATCTCCATCTGGTATCCACTGGGTATCCCATAGAACTTAGTGAGAGTAAGGGTCTTGAGGTTTTCAGTCCGCTTAATGACCACACAGTAGTGTGTCCGTTGTCTGGGAAGAGAGGGCATGAACTTCCTAACAATATCCATGTTCTCAATAGTTACTCCAACATCACCAAGAGTATCCACAATCTCAACATACCTGAAGTATTGTTGAGTCATGGTTTCACCTGTCTTGAAGGTGAAGTTTTCAAATTGCTGCTTCAGGAGGTCCTTCTTGTTCTCCTTGGCTTTATTAGACCCCTCATACATCAGTTTTAGTGCATCCCATAGCTGTTTAGTGGTCTTGCACTTCTTGAAACCTCTATAGATGGAGTTTGGAAGAGCAGTTTGGAGGGCTGTCATGGCTTTCTGATCAATATCAATCCTTTTCCAGTCTTCATCAGAAAAGTCAGCCCTCTTCTTTAGTATCATGCCACCACCAGCATCAGCTAAAGAAGTGCATGGTACATGAGGTCCATTGACAATAGACTCCCACATCCTAGAATCTTAAGACTTGATTAAGCCTTCCATTCTTTGGCACCAAGTGTCAAAATCCTCAGGAGTGATCAGTGGGGACTTTGTCATAGTTCCAGTTTCCATATCATCCTTAGAGATAGCTGCCATTTGAAGAGTTAAGTAATGTGTGAGGCTAAGAGGATTAAAGATGGTGAGATCTTACAATCAAGAGCCTGGAATGCTTTGATACCAAATGCAGGACCGGGTAAGGGTACTTAACACTTAGTTTCACACTAAGGAGAGTTCTGAGATCACTTAACAATTCAAATAGGGAACTGATAACTTAAATAGATGATACTAAGAACACAAGTAAATTAAAGAGACAGAACTAAGAACAACACAAGAACACAAGATTGGTTTTCGAGGATGTTGTATATTGATCTCAAGTTCTTTTACAAGTGTTACAAAGCATGAATAAACTACAAGAACCTGAGACACTTTTATACTACAACCTATAACCATCACTTACATGTAAAGACAGTTGGGATTTGACTAATCTAGACAACAAGATCAATCTAAAGTCAAAAGGTAGATTGCCTTTTGACTAGTGACTATGACATGCCATAGCTCACTGACTTTTCCTAATACAAAAAGCCTATAGGAACAAGTAAGGTAAGTTACAGACAAAGACCATTTCTACTTTTTGATAAAGCATGGAAGTTTCACCAACTTGTGTAAAGTGGGTGAACCACCAGAGAAGGCAACGGAAAGTGTGTCAGCTTTATCAAAGTTGATTCAGAGAAAGCATATTTTCTCTGTCCTCTGAAGAAATCAGTCTTCATAGCTTTGGAAGACTTTGTCTCTGAAGCTTTGGAAGATTTCATCTTTGGCTTCGGAAGATGTTGGTCTTTGACTTCGGAAGATTTCACACTTAGATTATTTTTCTGTTTGAGTGTGAAACTTCCGAAGTAACTCCTTCTGAACTATTAGCTTTGGAAGATCATACACTTAGACACATTTGAGAGTGTAAGACATCCAAAGCTAGTTCATCTTTGTTCCTTAGTGCATGCATGGAAGACTTGGTTGTTCTTGCTTGTTGGTTGCATCAGCCTACTAATCTTTAGATGATCTTATAGAATGATACTTATCTTCTAGATATGGGACCACAAGAGTCTACATCCACTGTGACATATGAGTATTCAAGATATTCTTGGGTGAGATTTCTAGCAAGCAAGGGAGATACTGCTGAAGTGCTTCAAAAGCTAATCCTCTCTATGGAGACCGTCAAAAAGGAATGTTATAGCCATCCGAAGCGATAATGGTACTAAATTCAGAAATCTTATCTTTAACTCATTCTGTGCAAGCAAGGGGATTCTCAGACAGTTCAGTGCTGCTAGGACACCTCAACAAAATGGTGTTGCTGAGCGGAAGAATCAGACCCTCATTGAAGCAGCAAGAACTATGCTGATTGAGTCAAAGATTCCAATCATCTACTGGCCTGAAGCCGTCAACTATGCTTCTTATGTACTTAACAGGGTTCTTATTGTGAAAGACAAAATGAAGACTCCCTATGAGCTTCATCATAAATGGAAACCCTTGATTAACGTTTTTTGCCCGTTTGGTTGCTCATGTACCTTGCTAAACACTCAAGCTCAGAAATCAAAGTTTGGTGCAGTTTCTAATGAATGTTTCTTTGTTGGCTATTCTTCCTCACAAAAAGCGTATCGGGTGTACAACAAAAGAACTTGTATTGTGCAGGAATCATTCTATGTTGATTGGCAAGAGTCTAATTCTCCAAACATGGGATCTGATCCAGCATGGTTTTATGACTCAAATACTATCTTCGAATCTTTCAATTTTCTAGTTGTTGACGATGATGTTGTTCCTCAAACCAATATGGAAATCATACCTCCAACTGAACCTCTTCCACCTAAACCTCATCCGCAACCACTAATCAACCCTCCTCCTCAACCTCCATTTGATGTTCCAGCTACACCTCCACCATAACAACCTTCCCTTTCACAACCAACTTCTTCTTCATAACCTTCATAACCTTCATAACCATCACCACCATCACTAACCACCTCCTCATCTTCTTCCAATCCTTTAACCCTTAACACTAACTTCAAAACCTTAAAAGACCATCCACATGATTACATCATTGGTTCCATTACTCATGGAGTGAGGACACGGAGTCAATCTGGATTGATAAATGAATGTCTCTATGCATGTTTATTGTCTCAAATCGTTGCCAAAAATGTCTCAGCAGCACCTCAAGACCTAAGTTGGGTTGAATCTATGCAAATGGAGCTTTAGCAGTTCAGGAAACTAAATGTTTGGCAATTAGTTGATCTTCCTCCAAACAAGTTTCCTATTGGTACTAAATGGGCATTCAGGAACAAACTAGGTGATCGGGGAGTAATAGTTCAAAACAAATCATGGATGGTTGTTCAGGTTTTGCTCAGGAGGAGGAAATTGACTATACTGAAGTGTTTGCTCCAGTTGCTCGCTTTGAAGTCATCCGAATCTTTCTTGCTCACGCGGCTCACAAAAACTTTAAAGTTTTTCAGATGGACGTGAAGTTTGCATTTCTCTACGAGAACATTGATGAAGAGATTTATGTTTGTAACCCCCAGGTTTCGAGGATCCAAATTTTCTAGACAAAGTGTATAAACTTGACAAATCCTTATATGGATTACATCAAGCTCCTCAGATATGGTATGAAACTTTGACACAATATCTGCTAAACAAAGGTTTCTCTTGTGGTTCGATAGACATGACACTGTTCAAAAAGGAAGTTGATGGTGAAATGTTGATTGTTCAAGTGTACGTTGATGACATCATTTTTGGGTCCACAAATGAGAAACTACGTAGGGAATTTGAAGAAGTTATGAAGGATCATTTCGAAATGAGCATGATGGGGGAGTTGTGCTTTTTCTTGGGATTACAAGTTGAACAAAAGCCTTCTGGTGTTTTGATTCATCAAGAAAAGTATGTTCTAGAAATTCTCAAAAAATTCAAATTGGATGATTCTTCTCCAGAGCTCACACCATTCACCACTCAAACTTGTTTGACTCCAGATGATAATGGTAAATCCATGGATGCTCATCGCTATCGTTCTATGATCTGATCTCTCATGTATCTCACAGTCAGCTGTCCAGATATTACATTTTTCATGTGTTATTTTGCTCGTTTTCAAGCCAACCCGAAAGAATCTCATGAAAAAGCTGTTAAAAGAATCTTTCGTTACTTAAAGGGTTCCTCTCTTCTGGGGCTTTGGTACCCAAAAGGAGGAAGCTTTGATTTACATGCATATTCTGACAGTGATCATGATGGTTGTAGGGTCAATTGGAAATCCGTCTCTGGCGGATGTCAATATATACGAGATTGTCTCGTTTCTTGGCAAAGCAAGAAGAAATCTACAGTATCTCTGTCTACGGGAGAGGCTGAATATGTTGCTGTTTCCAGTTGCTGTTGTCAAGTGCTGTGGATACAACATCAAATGATGGACTATGGAATAAATTTTCTTCATACATCACTTTTCTGTGATAATGAAGCTGCAATTAGGATTGCAAAAAATCCAATTCATCATACTCGTACCAAGCACATTGAAACGAGAATTCATGCCATCCGGGACGCTCAGGAAAAGGATTTTATAGATATTATTCCAATTGACACAAAAAATCAACGAGCGGATCTTTTCACAAAAACATTTGATAAACCGTGTTTTTTATGAATTGATCTATATGTTGGGTCTAATATCTTTCTAAAACCTCTTTTCTTATCATAATGTGTATTGAACTGTAAATAACTTCTTTCTGATTATAAACTTTTACTAAAAAACTTTTGAGTACCATATGTCTTTATATCTTTTTTTTGTTTCAACCTTTTTTTTTAAAAACAAAAAAAATTAAAAAGGGGGGGGGGGGTAGAAATTTCTTTTTGTTTCGTGGCTGCTTAAAAGAAATTTCAGGCGAGAATAAAGATTTACTTTTTGTCTAAGGTTTAATTTTGTCTTTTCATAAACTTCATGGAAAAGAAGTTTGAAGGAGAGTTAATAGCATTGTTTGGGATATGCATGGTAGGCTCAGCCTGATATCAAAGTTAACAGTGATCGTGTGGCTTAATTAAAGTTTAAGAACTCAATGATAAGGATTATCCTCATGATATCTCGGCCTGCACAAAGCTACAAGGCCATGTCAAAAATGGGTTGAGAGTTTCAAATCTTTGCTTGATATATCAAAAAATTAATCAATTATTTGTATAAAATGGGTGACATATCTTGTGCTTATCTCCACTGCTATGTGTGAACATTGACTTGGAGTGATGATATCCTCTGTTATACGTGAGTATAGACCTGGAGCTCTCATCAGCACATTCTGATGATCTTCTTTGTTATACGTAAGTATAGACCAGAAGCTCTCATCAACGAGATAAGATGGTCATCTCCTCTGTTATACGTAAGTATATACCTGGAGCTCTCATCATCTGTCCCCAAAAAATTAAAAAAAAAATTTTATTGAAAGCAAAGTTAATCATATTGCTCAATAAACCATGAGACCAGGATTAGTATTTTGGTTAATATCTATGGGAACCAAGTCATCAGTGTTTCTAAAATAAATCCAAAACATGATAAAACAGCTGCGAATTACTTATTGAAAAGAATAAGGCATGGGCTTAAAAGGACAAACATATCAGCAATCCCGTAAATCTTTGACTCTCTGGATCAATTTTTTGAAAAAGAAGTTTCTATATTCTTTTATTTTTAAAATTTATTTTGTTGTTATTTTTCCTTAGTTATTTACCTTATTTTATTTTTTTTCTTCTTTTTTTATTTTTTATCTTTCGTCAGTTTTTTTTTTTTGTGTTGATATTTTGGGATAATGAATGTTTTTCATAAAGGTTTTGTAAATACAAAATTATTTTCTTTTAAAATTTTTTATTTTATTTATTTATTTTATTTTATTTTATTTTATTTTTTATGTGTTAGGCTCCAGCGAAACTACAGTTTCCCGGGTTGTTTCGCCAAGCTAATCTATAGATTCACCCTGCATAATCGCTGTTCACTGACTACATGATTTCTTTTGTAATGCCGAGCGAGACTATAGTTTCGCTACCAGCGAAGCTATGTCCTATATATTGCACACTGTGTATTTCGGTTCACCCATTTCCTTGCGAAACTAAACCCTAGGTTCTATGTGTTCGTACCTACATTGTTCCAAATCTATGATTTCCGTGTGGTTTTGTTACTAAGCATTCTGGTAGGTGTTGCGAACGTGTTTCCATGCTTTGATCAGCGTTTTGAACCCTAATCAAGGTTATGCGTTGATTCGCTGGGTCAGAAAAGTCGCCCATTCGTTTAGCGAATTTACAAAACCTTCCGGCGAAACTGAAAGAAAGTTCATTGTTCCGAGCAATCTATCTTGTTATGCTATCCAAGTATACCTGACAGTTTCGCTTGAACAATGTCAGCGAAACTATACTTTCGCTCAGCACATGATCTTTAGTATCTTTTGTATATGGTTCTGCGAATTTACAACTTTGTTGTTGTATGAATTATAATTTTGTCCTCAGCGAATTTAAACTCATTGGTCCAGGCCTGAGTTACAGCGAATTTACATCTTTGTTTGGATGAAACTAAGGTTCAAACAACAGCGAATCTATCAAGATGTGCCTGGCGAAACTATAGTTTCGCTGACAAGCGAAACTATTGAATTTTTGGAATATTCATATATTTAGTTTAATTTCTCTATTTTTTATGTTTTAACTAATGCATTTTTATTTAAATTTTGCAGTTCAAATGGCAAATTTAAAGTTTGACAAGAAGACGAACATTGTTGCCTTTCTGGATGAAAACAATCCCAAGACTGTTGGATTCAGAGACTGCATAAAGTGGTTGAAACAGTCTCCGATTAGCTATGCTATATCACATCTTCCCACGATTTATGATATTCACATCAGTGAGTTCTGGGTAAATGTAGAGTGTGATCTGTGATCAAATCCACAAAGGATTACTTCCAGAATCCTCGGGCAGGATATTGTTGTTAGTGCTGAGATGGTGACAAGGGTTCTAAAGCTAGAGGAAGACTGTAGTGATGAGGTTATTATGACAGATGCTGAAGTTCTTAACACTTATAGAAGGATTGGGTAGAAGGATCCTCTTTTGAGTAAAAGAAGGAAATCAAGAAGTCATTTCTGTCCAAGGAGTGGAGATATATTGCTCATGTATTCATTATGTGCTTGGATCATCGAAAGGGAGGATCAGATGGGTTGAATGTACACTGGGCTAAGGCTATGATTGTGTTTTGTAGAGGACAAAAAGCTAATATTGCTAGATTAATCTTTGAATGCATGACTGAGAATGTAATGGCATTAAAAAAGGATAAGTGGTTGTTGTATCCAAGGTTCGTTCAGATGCTTATTAATGATGAGAAACCAAATTTGCTAAGACATGGAGAGGTTAAAAGGTTGATGCAAATGAACACTAGAATATTTGCAGATTGAGAATATGTACCCAGCAGTTAGGCATGACTTTAGCGGGAAAATTACGTATATACTAGAGAATATGTACCCAGCTGAGAGATGGAACTACATTAAGAGACTGATTGAGAATGAAAACAAAAATGCTGAAGACAATCAGGAAAAATAAGCTGAAGCAATAAAGAAGAGAAAGAGGTATGCAAAGAAGAAGGAATATTATCTAGAAGCTGCGATTGATGAGGTAGAGGAGGAGCTGAGAGCTCAAAGAGAAAGAAGGACAAAAAGGAAATCTGATCAAAGGGAACCAGCTCATGAAACTGAAAGAAGGTCCAAGCATAAACAACGGGTATTTGAAGAAAGGAGGGATTCTAGATCTGAATTGGATCAAGATGTTATTCGAAATGTAAATGCATCTCTGGCCAATGAACTGAGTATTATAAAGTCAAAGCTGGTCAATCAAGAAATAAGAGAAAAAGAGAAAGATGAACAACTAGAGAGTATGAAAAGAATGATGATTGATCAGTAGGAACTAATTAGAAGACTACTTAAGGAGGTTAATGAGCTCAAGGCTAATGCTGGCCTGCCAAATCAGCTATCTCACGAGGAGCTAGATGATCTGACTGACACATCTAAGTATTCATTCCTGAAAGTAGGAAAGTCATCAGGGATAGTGGGAGATGCAAGTACAGCAGGAGGTAATGCTGGTGGTAGTGGTGATGGTGGTCCAAATGTTGTTGAAACCAAGGATGAGAAGAGGGGTGATAAAAGAAGTGATGTGAGAGAGGAGCCTGTGATTGTTGAGGCTGAGTTTATTGATCTGGGTTAGATATAGAAACCGACTTGATTGGGGCTGAGGTGCTTAGGGAAGATACTGCTGAAGAAAGCAAGAAGGATACAGGGATGAACCTTATAAATGAAGAAGATGAATACGAGGAACAGTTGGTTGACTATGATTCTGAACCCGATTATTATGAAGTAGAGGAGCGTCCAATGAGTTATGTGGCGCAAAGGAGTTCTGTTAAAGGTGATGTTTTTGAATTAAGTAAAGAAGACTAGTTTGTTAAAGAGAAAGACCCTGAACACTTGACTCCACTGTTTCAAAACATCAGTGAACCCAGTAAGAAGATAGTAGATAAGAAGATTATGAGTTGGAAATACAACCATGAATTAAAGATGTTCATAATTAAACGAAGGGGTGGGGACATCTCTTACATGCAACAAAGGAAGGCATTCCAGACCTTGCCTAGATGGGACTTGAGGAGATTGTCTGAAATTCCATTATTGGAAGCACATTTGAGTGAACGTGCAATGATTTTGGAGAAGGAAATTAAGGCTGGAATGAATGAAAATTTTGAAGCATTCGGGTTTATGAGGACAGAAAAAAGAAGATCAAAGAAAGACTTGGATTGGTCCACCGGCAAAGGAAAGATTGTATTGAAGCTGAAGCCAGCTAAAACTGTAAACAGAGTAAGGGTGCCCAATCCACTTCCCCCTAGACTACAAAAGTTAAAAAAATGGTTCTATGATAACAATACTAGGGAAGCAGTAATTAGATTGCAAGGTGGTGTAGAGATTAAGCTTTTTGATCCAATGGAGGTATTTTCATTCTGTAATGAGGATCTAGTGATTCTATGTGAGAATCACATCAAAGCTGGAGCTGGAGATGAAACAAGAAAAGAGGCCATTTTGTTTATGAATGTGGCTAATAAAGCTCGTGGTGTGAGGGCAGAGGTCAGGGAGCTCACTGAGAAGGTATCAAAGGCTGACGAGTTAAGGTTGGACGTGCAGGATCTTACAAGACAATTTGAAAGGGCAAGTGCAAGGGCAGAAGAGGAAAGTACAGCAGGAGCGGATTAAGAAACATCTTATAAAGCTGAAGAGGAAGCGAGAGATGGGCAAGAAGACCAAGAGTGAGGCCCAACCTAGGGGGAGAATTGATGATCTAGTATAGGTTGGACTCACTATAGTTGATAGGTTTATTTTGATATGTAATAGGTTAAATGTTAGTCTTTCTCTTGTAATTTGTATTTTGTTGACTTTTATGTTCCAGCTGTGACTGTTCACCCGGCGAAATAGTAGTTCACTGCCGGGTGAACCTAGTTAATAGTCAGGCAGTTTTGCTAGTCAGCGAAACTGCCAACGAAATTAGGATGGCTTATATATTGTAATTTTTCTATCTGTGTAAGGGAGGAGGGCAAAACCCAAATACAAAAGATCTTTGTTGCAAGTTTGTGTGTGCGGCTGGAAGCTTATTATCATTATCATTGAGCCTTTGTTTGATTGTTATTGTTTAGATTCTAAATTGTTCATTATGTTATTGCAAATATTGTGTTGAATCAGTGGGAAATCATTGTGTATACATCAAGTGCACTATTGAATCGATCATAAGGACAAACAGTAAAAAACGTGTTGATTTAGTCAAACAATCAAGAATAACCCAAATACTATCATACCCACTTAAAGTGTGAGGCAATTTTATGATGAGACCAATGGACAAATTTCCCACTTCCACACGAGAATCTCAGGTTGAACAAGTAAAAAGGATGCTGGTCTTTGGCTTTGACCTTTGAGCAAGTAATACACTTGGACACATAAAGAGTTACACCAAGACTGATTATGAAGATTCATAAACATTATATTAGCACTAGAATTATAGGAATAACAACATATGTAAGCTTTGTTCATGATGATGGTGCGGAGATTATCACGATTTGGAATCTAGAGGCGATCCAAGAACTAAAGTGAACTATCAAATTTTGTTTCCAAAGATGTTCAACACCACATAACATTTCATCATACATGTTGCCTTCAGTGATTAAAACATGTTGAGCTTCAAGAATACAATTTTTGATGACAGATTGACTATTGCTCATTAAAGCATAACAACATGGTTCAGACTCAATGCAATAGCTACAACATTTGCTTTTCTAGGATGATAATGAATCTCGCAGTCATAGTCACTATGTGATTCAACCCATCGTTATTGCCCAATGTTAAGTTGTTTCTAATTGTAGATATGTTGGACACTCTTATGATCGGTGAAGACAACCTACTTGGTGCCCTAGAGATACTGTCTCCAAATTTTGAGTGCAGATATGACCATAACCAACTCAAGATCCGGAGTGGTATACTTCTTCTTTTTGAATCTTGAGTTGCCTTGAAGCGTAGGCTTTAAGTTTCCCTAGTTGCATAAAAACACAACCAATGCTCTAATTAAAAGCATCAAACAAACATTGAAATAATCATTCCTATATGGGTGACTCAAATTTGGAGCATTGCACAAATTTTGCTTGAGAGTTCGAAAGGGTTTCTCTTGTTTTAGCCCCCACCTAAAATGCTTATCCTTATAAAGTAAGAGAGTACGGGCACATCAAACTTAGAAAAGTCAGGAATGAAACAAAGATAGTATCCGGCTAGATCGAGGAATGAACAAATCTCACTAGGAGTGGTTCAACTTAGTTCTTCATTGCTTTGATATTTTTAGGATTTATATAGACTCCTTTCTCATTCATAATATGACCAAGGAATTGGAATTTCTTATGCCAGAATTTGCACAAGAAATTTCGGCATAGAGTTTCTCCTTCTTCAATTGTTCAAGGATTCAACGAAGATGCTACTCATAATCAGACTTAGACTTTTAGTAAATCAGAATATCCTCAATGAAGAAGATTATGAATCTGCCCAAATATGGCTTACACATGCGGTTCATTAAATCCATAAACATTGCAAGTGCATTGGTTAAACCATAAGGTACATCCATGAATTCATAATGGCCATATCTAGTACAAAAAGATGTTTTGGGAAAGTCATCATTGTGAACTCAAGCAGATGATAACCAAAATGAAGATCGAACTTGGAGAAGTGATATGCTCCTTGAAGCTGATAAAAAAGGTCATCAATTCTTGGTAAGGGATATCGACTCATGATAGTGAGTTTGTTGAGTTCATGATAGTCCATTCACACCTGATCCTTCTTTATAAAAAATTATATAGGATATTTCCAAGGCGAGAAACTTGGACGGATGAAACCTTTATTGGAAATTTCTTCAAGTTGACTAGGAAGTTCTTGTGTTTGGACAGTGCTAAAAGAAAAGAAAACTTTGCCATGGTTGTTGCACTGGGCATAAGATTGATTCAAAACTTGACTAGACATACAAGAGGAAGGCCAACACGAGAATAGTTTTGACAAGCAGTTTTTCTATTTTGAAACACTACTAGAAGAATCAAATGAGAATTAGTGGTGAGTTTTATAAATTAAGAAAGAAAATGTTAGGGATAAGATAATTCAACTCACAATGAGATATTTTAAATGTAAAACTTCAGTTTGCAAACCAAAATAAATATGTTGACTTATCAAAGTAGTAACTCCACCATAACCTTAATGAAGACATGATTACCTATAATTACACACTCACACCAATGGTTTAATGGTAAATAACAACTCAAAGTTTGATATTTGACTTGGACTTTGACGAGATTTGAAAACCATAAATACAGCTTTAACCTAAGATACGGGAACCCACTCTTCTAGCATTGCATGTGTTTAGTTATGAGACTTAGACTTTAACGATATTTGAAAATCATAAATAAGAATTCAGATTTTGAAATTTGAAAATCCATTTGATTTAGGCATAATGCCTTAGAATATGAATTGAGATTTGTGTGTGCATTGATCAAAATTCAATGTATAGGAACAATCATATAAGGCACATCACATATAATCATGTCTAAGCATATAAGGGCATGAAAGGACTCATGTGTAGGATACTTAGTTATAGTCTAGGTAATTTGATTTCTAATAACCAAGTTCCCTATAACCATCGCTCTAATACCAATCTGTCACACCCGACCAAAAGTAGAATCATTAGGGTTCATAAAGGTGAATCGATTATTCATAGCACGTAACATTTAAAGAGTTGAAATAAAATTAATTGCGGATTTAATTGAATCAAACATTCCATCTATTTTAACAATCATACATAATTCAACTAAAACATAAAGTATTTCTCTTTATTATCTAGGTCCAAATCCTAGTTGTATAAGTTGCTTGAAATCCAACTAAATAAAATGTCTTGAAATCATGTGAAAAATAATATAGCAACTAAAATATTAGCCGGTGAGTAAACACAGATTTGCATACATAGTATATTGATTAAAAGTGTTTGAAATAATTCAAATCTCATGGCATGTCAAAACTTATAAGGCAAAGGTGTAACAACAAAGAAAAATCACACACATTGAAACCTAGTGACTAAATTGACCCGGTCTGTATTCAAAGTCTTAGTAAATAAGGCACATGATGAATCCAATTTCGATCACCCTAGAGTAATTAAATTGGATAAGTTTGTCTAGCAAATAGATCTACCATTGTTGCCAAGGTTTTTATAAATTAACGATTGTATCTAACTCTAAACGCATAATTACAAGTAATAACATAGCATGATTTCAATTGAAAATTTTGAAAAAAATGAACAATGAATATCAAGTGATTGAATATTTTCACATGATTTCCCTAAAATATAAAACAAATGTAAATGGACTATAAACACTCACATTGTATAGTGATAGTTGTAGGGTTCATAAGAAAGCTTGGAAGTTCAAGAGTCAGGGGTGATGTCGAAAAGGAAAAAACATAATTTAGGGTCAAAAGTCATTACAATAAGTTAAGATGCTTAGGGAATGTCAAAAGGCAAATGCTAGATTTTATAAGAATTATTCACCAATTTTAGATTCTCGACAGAATGTTTGGTATGCATTTGAATAGGTTTCAAAAATATCAAACGATTCTAAAAAATATGAAAACTCTTAGTCTACTAGTTTACAGTCTCTAGGACTACTTTTGTTTTTGAAAGCTTTGGTGAAAAGACCATAAAATAGTTCAAAGCAATAGCACAAGACAGAAGGTGCTAAAATGCGCACTAATCTTGTGAATGATGTTATGGAGTTGTCTAATTAACTTAATTTCATGAAGTTAATTTTGGAGCCTGAGTTTGATGAAATTTAGTTTGTAATGGCAAAGTTATGGTTAGTTGAATTCATACTACATTCTTCCCAAATTCTAGTAAGGCATTTATGTGAACTTTTAAAATTGTTAAAGCATTAAACTGATTAGAACGAGTCTTAATATGTTCATACGTTATTAGAGTCCACTTGATTTATGAAGAATATTCCAAGACTTCAGCATAGCCATCTTTTAGAGAAACAATCTTGTGGAATAATATGTGCAAACAAGATTCATTGTTTATGTTAGCGTGTTGTTAGCTTGATTTAGGCATATTAATGAATCTTTGAGGGTTAGTGAATGTTAGAGGGTTAATGAATGTTAGAGTTAATGATTAAATGATCATGATCAAAACAAAAAAAAGATTTAGTAGAAGAAAGAATAAAATTAAAAACATGAGGTCATGAGAACAATAGGTGAATCAAATCATTGATGAATATGTTCATCATTTATATTCATTGCATCCATCATACAACTATATAGTGTATGTTTGGATATTAGGATGGTTGTTTAAACTAAAACAAATTACAGAAAATTGCAACAACATAAAAAAAATACATAATATAAAAGCAATATAAGATTATCTTAGAACTAAAGAATTCTTGAAATTACTTATAAAAGACTAGGTCAAAACCAAAGAATGAAAGAAAAATTTGTGTATGAAATTTTAAAAGAATGAGCAAGTCTTTTAAAAGAGGTTTATGATTGGAATTTAAAAAAAATATGAAATTAAATAAAATAAATGAATGAAAGGATATTAAATTAGTTTATAAGTCTTAGTTTTTATAAAATCTCTATAATAAATATTGATTATTTGAAAATATTTTAGATAAAAGATCTACATTATTTAAAACTAAACAGCTTACTCATTTAAATAATTAATTATTTGATTAATAATTTTTAACAAATTTCACTGGTACATTAATAATCCAAACAGGTTCAGGCTTACAATAAGGTTCAGGCTTACAATAAGGATCGGGTCAAATGTCACATCTGTAGCGACATTCCTTGTCTTTATTGCTTCCCATACTACCTTGGCATTCATGTATGTTTCTACCTACAACAATACGTCCTCGGGTATAGCATTGAAAAGATAAGCACGTGTATGCTTCTTCTTCACGTCCACCATTGCGTATGCTTCAGATACGATAGCTTCCCATGCACCTTGCATATCGATCAGAGCCTCCATATTATTGTCCATGTTGTGTAGTTAGAAAAAGAAAACATAGGACATGGGAATGGAAATTAAATGTCCTTGGTTTAAACTATCTTAGTTTTAAGTGCCATGTTGACATATTGAATGATCTTTGGCATTAGCCATTCCTCTTTGGCCTGAAGTTGACATGGGTCTGATGAAAAAGTAGCATGATTCGACAAACAACATAAAATAGAAATCAACACAGAACTATAACAGTACATAATCATAGACTCTATGGTTTTACTAAACAAACAAAGAGAACAAGAACATAATATTTTTTATTGTTGTACTTCTCTCGCGACTATTTTTTTAATTATTATTAAACTAAACTTACAAGGAAAATAAAAAAACCAAATCCAAAAGATTATATATTCTACCTTCGATATATAAATAAAACTAAATTGGAAAGTAATAAAACTTTGACCATAAATAAGAAAAAGAAAATAAATAATAATTACTGAAGATCCTTCCAAAACTTTAGCTGAAAGTTTTTATTCTCAAGATCATATTTTCACTTTCCATTCTTGATCTTTAAATTTACGGAAAAATAGGGTTTAGACTCATGCTACGGAGTTCAATCAGTAAAAGTATTTTTGAGAATGTACTCTTTATTTTCACGAAGCACATTCTCCATTTAACATGAAGTGATATCATGAATTTTTTGAGAATGTACTCTTTATTATACATAGTATTAGTAGAATTTAGTTCACTTATTAGATAGTTGAATCTGTTAAATTGTTGAGATAAGATCTCAACCACATTGGGAGCAAATGTCTCATACTACCGTAGTAGTAGATCTGCCTTAGTGTTAATGACTTGAGTAGTGCCTTCAAATTGGTTTGAAGGAATTCTAATAACTCTTTAATACTTTCATGATAGTCTTCATTGGTTTCATTGGGTTTGGCCATTGCAAGGATGTTGAAAACCTTTTCAGCGACATCTAAGTATTTTGATGGGTTCTGAATCATTTGCACTCCGTTCAAATCTGTATGAAGAACCATTCGAACATAAAGTACATCTCTTATGGTTCTCTATATAATAGAAAAAAACATTTCATTATACATTGCCATAATGGACACTCACTACTACTTAATCAGGAGGCTTGTTCGTTGATCCATTGTTAGCATTTTCCCTTTCAATAAGTATAGTATTTAAAAATTGAACCATTAAGTGTCACAGAAGAAAACAACCAAGAGATTTTAATGAACATTAAATAACCAATTCATAAACCTTGCTCTAATACCACTTCTTAGGATCATACAAATAGTTTCGGTCTACAAACTTAGAACAGAAGCAAAAATTAGAACAAAAAGACGAAGTTGTTGTTCATTTTTTAATTAAAACAATATTGACACTAGTGATATACTTTAATCTACATTAAACTGATTACTCGTGCATACTTGTCCCCTAAAAAGTTCCAGTGCTATAAATACAGTAGAGAATGGAACAACTTGAACTCATTAACTGTTTAGTTGTTGTAAAAGAAATATTATATTAACTTCTGATGACTTCTATTCTCGATTACAATCATGAACTAAACAAACACATATTCAGATATATGTAAACAAGAATAAACTAACACATAACTGCACAATGAGTAACCATGTTGACTTGTCAACATTCTTCGTAATTAGTTACGTCTTTTAGTAGTAAAAAGTCAATCGGCATTAGCTTATTCTTCAGTGGTATTAGTGTTTGGTTCGGTAGTATCTTGATTAGATTTATTTTATCAAAACATTTTTGAAAATTATTAATAAGATTAATAATATATAACACGACGAAATAATAATTAAATATCAAAAGTGACCCTTATAAAATCTGGGTTATTAATCATGCAAATACAAATTATATTTAACCTAGTAATGAGATATAATATACCTTAGTGGTTCTTAACTAACTGTTTGTGACACCAAAGGTTTAACGAACGATTGCTAGAACTATGAATCGAACAAGGGCGCGAGACATAGTCACCATCAAAAGTCCACGGGTGTGGATTCTTTCTTGCGTGTACACCACAAGCGCATAATATGCGATGGTAGTTAGCCGCTCACGGTAATTGATGGCAAAACAAGGTGGTGGCGATGATGCTTTTTCCAAACATGAGTGGGTTGGTCAAAGCTAGAAACCAATTGAATTTTGACTTCTATTTGCTTTAAAGATGCATGTCAATAATCAAGAACGAATATGTTTTTCTATATTAGTATTTAAATATTATTCGATACTAATCTTCCTGGCGGGCTTCGGGCCCGGTTAGAGTAATATCAGCCCATGTTTTGAACTAAAACAAAATCAAAACCAATAATGTTTTGTGCTTAAACTTTCTTACTAAATGATTATATCTTTTATAAATTATTAACACCCAATAATGGTTCATATATATATATATATATAAGTTAATCTAATTAACTGGGTTTTAACTTGTCCCCTAATGTGTAACCGTTACGAGCTATAGCTCGGTTGGTAACGTATTATTAATTGACCCGTACATTAAATCCAACAAACTCCCTCTTGGACAGTACTCAATTAAATTTTAACGTAAACAGTCTGCGGCACTCTAGCTACACATGGCCGCTCCTAACAAGGTATGACATGATGGAATTCGGGTTTTGGACTTAGAACACAAGAACAAACTGGATGAATTCCCCCAAGGATTGATTTCAATCTCTCAAATAATAACAACAAGTTGTTATATAATCAATACTCAATAATTAAAGTACGAAAATACATGATTAATGATATGATATCTATGTGTGTGTATGATTGTTTGTTCAGGCGCATGACCTGGACGCATCAGCCCTGTTCGCGCGCACCACCCTTGGGCGTATGAGAACACTTAGGCACATAACACTTTCACTTGCGATTTCAGCTTCAAAATCCCGAGAACAACCTTCTAAAACATCGAGAGCTTCGGTTACAAGCTGCAAACTAAGCTAAAACCGAACATAAACCCGAGAACTAACCTTTTACAGCTTCTTCTTCCTTCTTCTTCTCCAAAAACCCTATTTCTTGCTCTTCTTCTTCTTCAGCCGAGGCCTAAAAGCAGATTTGCTGCTTTATGGGGCGGCCATACCCCTATTTATAATAAAAAATGAGTTTGTGCACCTTTTGCACTTTACCCCCTTCAACTTGTGCCCATTTACTTTTCTTTCTATTTACTTCCTTTTTGTTTTCTTCACTTAAATAAAAATTCGGGGTGTTACAGTTTCATTTTCTTACTTGCCAGTTATTGCTCTCTTCTCAACTTGGCCAAGTGAAGCTTGTCTTCTCTGTCTGCTTTGGCTTTCATCTTATGATGGTGTTTGTTCATCTAAGCTCTCATGATATGATAGAAATCTGCTCCCCTAGGATTATTGGTGTGATTGACCATCCTCAATTGCATCAGGTTTAATCTATCTTCTAGCTCAAAGATCCCAGTTGGGATATGTATGATAGGTATTAGACTAAACCAAATACTCTTTTTATCAGCACTGCATCCCAGATTTCATCATATTTCCAGGCAACAATTTTTCTTTCATTAGCAGATGCTATCAATGCTATTCTATCATACAAGTTTGCAAAGTTGGTGTTTTCATTTATCATCTCCCTCCCCTTATTACCTTCGCCTATGACTCTATGAGGCATAAACTATCTTGGTTCCTCTATTGGATATAGTTCTGGTGGGGCTTGATGATATGTTGATAATGATGATGCTGGATGAGGTCTTGTAACATGTGGCTTCAATGCACTTGCAAGCATATTCTTGTAGATTTCTCTACCAAGATCTTACATCTGTGATAGAGATTTACCTGCATATGATCTGTCAGGCATCCTTGTATGATTTAACCAGCTTTTAACCTGGGAGTATGTCATTTTATCAATCTGAGGATCCTTTGGCAAATTCTTTTGGAACTCTTTTTGATCTTTGATTTACTTATATCTCTTGTATGTTTGCTCTTTTTCATTCTTCATGACTTCCTGAAAGTCTTTAAGTAAGTCTTTAACCTCTGAAAGGTTAAGGTGCATGAAAGAATCATAAGGAAATCCTCTTGTGGCAAGCGCTATACCCATAAGAGATTCAGGATCATTAGGCAGTAAGTCTTGAATGTTTTCCATCTCATCTTCATCTTGTTCTTTACCTTCTTCATCAGAATCACTTAAGATAATCATCAGGGAACAACACTTGTATGTTTTGCATCTCATCTTTATTTATTTCCTCATCTTCTTCTTCAGAATCACATAGAATGATAATAGGCTCTATTTGCTTGTCTTTTGTTTGATCAATCATAACTTCTTCTAACACTACAACCTCTGTTTCTTTCTGCCTTGATTCATCTTCATCAATTGGTTCAACTTTAACCTTGAGATGTTTGAGTGGTGGAGACTTAGGTTCTTCCAACTCTTGAACCTTTTGTTTTCCTTTCTTCAAAGAAGCTAAATACATTCTTTTTCACTTCCTCTTATAAGTTTTCAGTTGTGGCTGTGATGACGAATCTTGATCTTTTGATGTTTCAATTTGCATCTTCATTGATTCTGCAAACTGTCTGATTAACTCCTTCTGTTTCTCTGATAGTGGGATGACAGGTATGATGCTTGATTAAGTTGTTTGAGTATCCGAAGTATGAAAATATTGTCTTAGGATAGGTGAATAATGAATGTTTCAAATGGATTAACTTCTCCAAACAATTCATCCATTGAAAAAGTCTCCTTAGGGATAATAATGGCCTTTTCAATTTTCCCTGTTCTGGTTTCTTCAGCTTGAGACATGATTTGCTTAACAAATTCTTCACTTAGATCTTGTTCTTGACCTTCTGAATGTTCTTCCTCATTCAGATGAGTGTCTATATGTTCTAATTCTCTGTTTAACCTTTCTATCTCTTCATTTTGAGCTTATATCTTCTTCTTCAATTCATCTATATCAGCATCTTTAGCATCTATCTGCTCAATCAGATAGGCAATATCTAACCTTGTATTGTTCAAATCTTGATCTTTGCATTCTATTCATCCTTTGATTATTCTAGTTGTTGTTCTAGGAATTGAACAATCAACTTCTGTACTTTTTGATTAGTCGTGAGCTTTTCAATCTCTTCATCTTTGCTTTTTAATTTATCTTTAAACTTTCTTGCTCAGTTATTGAATTTTTCAATCGGCTTGTTGTTCTAAGTGAATAGGAACACTTTTAAGTACTATATCTCTTCTTTAGTAGGAATATCACTTGTTTGTTCATCACCTTCAGTTTACTCAGCATGAGTACTTTTTTCTTCTTGATCAACATCATGCATTGATGATGTACCAACTTCTTCTTGTTGAGTTGCTTGTTCTACCAGTGATGCATCAATGTCTCTTACAAGAGATGATAGTGTTTGCTGATCTGAAAAGTGTAGGCTTTGAGGTGAAGAAGGCATGTGATGTTCAATATGAAAATGTACTTGTTCTTGCATATCATCTTGTGCTTGTTCTTGTTCAACGATTGATTCTGCTATGGGTTCAGACTATTCTTCTTGAATCATTGGTGCAGGTTGGATGATTGGTTCTTGATGAATAATGTTTTGAAACATCATGGTTGGTTCTCCCTGACCTAGAATCCTCAAGAACACTTTAGGGACAGGTATGTCATGTGTGTAGGGACAGGTATGTCATCTTCTTGATACAGGCTTGACTTGATTCTATTAAATACATGTTCATTATAACGAACAGGCTGAAAGATAGTACCTTCTCTTGGAATGTTTAGGAGTAGATCATCAATGATCATTTGGAAGAATCTTGGATTCATCGAGAATTTATTCCTCACTTCTGTCAAGTTATAAATCTTCCCATTCAATACTTGTGTTGCAAAGTTGAAGGGCCTTCTAGCAATGATACTTGCTATAGCTGAAGAGCTCCTCAAAGAAGTGGCAACCCAGCCATTCTTCTGTTAGTCATTGTTTTCTGGTATGTATGCATTAGAAACCTAAACTGCGCACACATGTAGGATTTCTTGATCTGCTTTCTGTCTATTGTGCTAGTGTAACCAATCCGGCTGAAAACATAAAGAACATAGTTTTCATCAAATTCTACTGGACCTTCAGCATCTTCATCACCAAGGTTGAAACTTTCCTTATCACTTCCTCTAAGATGATAATCTGATGATCATGTATGTGAGACATAACAACTTGTTGGTCATCCATCTACTCCAAATGAGTATGGGTCCAAAATTAGACAATATGATCTTCATATATCTCTGGCCTGGCTGTCATAGCATGAACAAGCCTTGTCTGTCTAATGGCTTGTATTATGTCTCTATAATTTTCAACCTTGGATGCATCAGGACTGAGGAATCATAGAGATTATGATCTCTAACAAACACTATGTTTGCCATATCTCCAATGAAGAAGAATGTGTTAGTAACTTGTATGATAGTGATGTATGATTTTTAGTGTGATGAAATGTTGATCAAGTGTTCATAAGACTGTTGTCATTGTTATGAAATTATGACATATGTATGTTCAACACAATTTGTTTGTCAAAGTGTATGTTTCTTTTAAAACACTCATTGGATCAGTTTGACTTTTAACAGGTCAATTTTGGTCAATGATAATCTTGTAAATCTTGTTGATTTCAAGTTGTTTTGATCCAAATTGTTTGACATCATGTTTGTTTCATCATAATGATTTGTATGTTTCATAATTTGTATTGATTTTAGCTCATAACAACATCAAATATGAATTTTAGTTTGACTTTTAAAGTCAACCTGCCAATCAATGCACATGAATGCATAAGCATTTAATGTTGTTATCATCAATGTTATGCCAAATAAACATATTTTATATGTTTGTAACTGACTTTTGAACATATTTATAAAGTTATAACATATTTCAAGTCATGTTAAATATTTTCAAAGATCAAAAGTTAATTTTTAATGATTTTGGCATGAGCATTATGATTGTTCATAATCCTGATGAACACTTAATCGAATTTCTTCGCAACAACAGTCCTAATACATGCGACTATGATCATCTAACATATATGCAATGATTGATTTCATTTAAAGCATCAAATGATTCATGTTTGGTCACAGTTCATTGTTCGACTTAGGTTTTGACAATGTCAGAATCATAATCGAAGAACTGAATGTTTTAATGATTGTTTGAAGATTAGAATCATGTTGTTATACCTATTTGATCGACAATCATTAGTCAAATCAAACAGATGTTGGGGTTTTTATTGATGAGGGGTTTAAGGGTTTAGTGCATTGTTGAACGTTTTGAAAATTCGATTTTTCTCTCTCACACTCGTGATGAATGAAAAATGACAAGCATTGGTCTATATATACAACAGACAAAATGAATGTTCGTTGTGTATACAGTTTGTATTTGCGTTGTGTGAACAGTTTAAACTTAAACTTTAATTTGAAGTCATCCTCTGTGAGATACACATATGTTGTGGCTGTAGTGCATCTGCTGTACACTTTTAAAGTAGTACGTTGTGGACCCTTGATTGTTTTAGTACTATGTTCACAGCGGATGACCATTTGGTCATGCACTGTACACACTTATGTGATGAAAATTCACAACTGATGACTAAAAGTCATACGCTGTGTGTTGCTCACTATTCACAAAGCGAATGAACATTTGTTCATGCACTATGAACACTTTGATGATTGTTTGGTTGTTCACAGTGGATGAACAATTTGTCATGCGCTGTGTACTTTGTATGCATAAGTAGATCTGCATAGCCTATGATTACCTATGTGCATACGCTGTATACACTTACACTGTTTCAACAACGAATGACTAAAGTGAGTTATGCGCTGTGAAATGTTACTGTATTCACAACGGATGCTTTACAAAAAATCATGCACTGTGAACACTTGTATGTTCAATGATGCATAGCAGATGCATGTTTGTTTGTCTGCAATATACACTTAGTGTATTTTGCATGTTTATTTGTTCACTGTAGCTACAACGGATGTATGTCCGCTGTGTCAACAGTTGACAAATTTTCAAAATTTTTGTTTGTTTTAAAAATTTTGCTGATCAACTATGTAAATTAATACATACGCTGTAAAGACTTAGAAAAAATTAATGTTGGATAAAAATGTACATATTTGATTAAAAATTTGAATGTTTGTTAAAATTATGAAATTTTAACATGATCAATATACGGATGTTAAAATATCACTCACAAGCAATATTATGCAATATTCTGCATGTTTATGTGTCAAACTGCTGTGTCGGAGTGCTGGATTTATTACATAATCAATACACAATACAATGTTTTGCATGACTTTAAATACTTAAAATGATTCAAAATGTTTAAAAACAATGTATGTTTGAAGAAAACTTGATAAAACAAAAATCGGCTACTGTTACATAAAAAACCCTTGAACCGATGAGGTTTTTGAGGTTTTGAGATGATTTTGTTTTGAAAAATAGTGTTTGAATGCTATTTAGAGCTTCAACAACACAAAAACTTCTACAAAATACACAAGAACAGATTAATGAACCATGTTTTAAGCATTTGTTGAATGTTTGGAGTAGAAGAGGGTTTTGTGATGATTTTCAGCTTGAAAATGAATGATATGAAGCTAATAAAGCACAAATATCATTGTATTGATTGAGAGGATAAAAAATGAGTGTTTGATTTGAGCCAAGGCTCTGATACCACCTGATGGAATTTGGGTTTTGGACTTAGAACACAAGAACAAACCTGATGAGTTCCCCCAAGGATCGATTTCAATCTCTCAAATAATAACAACAAGTTGTTATATAATCAATACTCAATAATCATAGTGTAGAAACTCATGATTAATGATATGATATCTATGTGTGTGTATGATTGTGAGTTTGCTAGTCAAAGAATGCACACAAGAATAGAAAATGCTTGTTTGATTGATCATTCAAAAACTTACAAAGGATTAGGGTATACTGCTATTTATAACCATACAATGATCTACGAGAGTTACAAAAATACCCTTATGTAAAATAAGATTACATATAATCCTAAGTCTATAAGTCGTCTACCGTGGATGATAAGATGTCCGCTGTGGAAGTTAAACAACTTGTCCGCTGGGCCTTGGATGTTGTCCGCTGTGAAGACTTGTGTGCTTGCTTTGGTAGTTGTCGGTTGTGTCATGTTCATCCGTTGTGGATGAACATCCGTTGTAGGCTGTTCATCAGCTATGGACTTGGCTATCCGTTGTGTGTTGTTCATCTGTTGTGGGCACTTAGACTTGTTCTTAATCCGTTGCATCCTCTTAGTCATCCGCTGTGACAAGTCCATATCCGCCGTGGACACTTAGCAAAATTTCTTTTATCTAGAAACCTGAAAAATAAATTTAAACTTAATTAGTGTATGTTATGAATGTTAATGATGCTAATGTGTTAATTAATGATTTTTTGAATGTTAGAACATATTATGTTTGATTATGGCAAGCATTATCCTTTTTATAACAAGACCGCAGAGTAAACTTAATTGTTGAGTCCAACATCTTGATCTAGTAATACCTTACTATAACTTAATTGTTGAGTCCAACAATTTAAACTTAATTGTTGAGTCCAACATGACACTTGAAAGTCATTAACTAAAACATCCTGATCTAGTAATACCTCAATATAACAAGACCGCAGAGTAATAATATTCATAGTCATTCATCCATTCTATAAAAGATTGAGATTAATTCTCATATGGAGCATAATCATTAGTGTTTTTGATTCAGATTCAAAATGATCTAACCAAAACACATAGCCAGTTTGGGTGAGGCCTCATACTTCGCTAATTCGAATCAACAAGGGCGCTACGATGTCTAACTATTACGTATAATATAAGAGTACCGAATTCCTTTGTTGGATTGAGTTTGAAGTAAACATGACTTTTATAATTGATCAGCAGTTAACAAATATAGGATCTGAGTTAACTACTTACTTACAAACACAGACACTTTGAGTATATGATAACACAAGAAATTCTTTCAAAGTTTTTATTTGATAATTTTTTTGATTATAAATAGTAATAATAGAAGATAACAAGTGGGCAAACAAGCTAATCTGAATACTATACAAGTGTGAGGTATATAAACTATGAAAGCTAATTACTATAATGAATCATGATCATTTATTCTATGTTAAGGATCAATGGCATGTTTCAGCCATTGATCTACACATTATGGAATACAACGAATATGCATTACTATTGGTTACAAAGATATGTACAACAAGAGAAAAAAATTTTGTACTTCTATAGATTAGCAGCTGTAGAAGTACGTTGTCTTCACTACTCTTTGGAACTAATAGTCTTGTGTAATGCAGTAGTGATTAGTTGATCATCAGGCTGTACACATGTGTCGATTCATAGTAGTTTAGTACTTAGGAGATTTTTAAATTTGTTGATCAGTATCGAACTTAGAGTTTTCAATAGCTTCTTCCTTCTTTAGGTTCAACAAATTCCCCATAGGATAATGCTACCAAAAGTCTTTCTCATCCTTCAAGCATCCTTATCAACAGTAGTTCATACATGTATCATCTTCTATCTCTTGAGGGGTTGTCAAGAGGTAGACTTACCAAATCCTTCATGTTGTACCGAGATAGTCTAAACAAGTTATATTCTTTGACTTTAGTTTTGCTGGCACCAGCAAAGGTTAGATAAAAGGACTTAGTTGAGGAGTTATAACTCTAGTGAGTGATAGGATCATGAATGCTCAAGGGAGTTTCATGTAGAACATCTTCTTCGTTATCTTCGCTTGGTTCTACTTTAACTCTATTACTAATCTTTACTTTATGAATCGATACCCTTGATTTGTACTTGTTAGGCATACCATCATATTCTTTAATCAAGGTGAACATTCTCTTTTGGTCTTTAGAGTTGAGATTTAGAATTTCTAACTTAGTCAAAAAGAAAGATTTGGACCCAAACTTTCTCTCAATGAAGTACCTCTCAGCTTTCAACCATATCCCCAGTTAATGATGTATGTAAATCCAGTTGACCAAATATCACCTTCGATGATTTCTTGAGCTTAGATTCAGGTGTCCCTTTTTGCACTTTATGAATTTAGCTTGGTTCTTCTTCAAGAATCACCCCACGTCTTTCCATATCATCATCCATGCTTTGGGATCATCTTATGTAGACAATTATCTGGCCTGTTTAGCCATCTACTGAGGTCGTCTCTTTTCAAGTTAAATTGGCAGTTGCATGATCAACTGATTTCTCCAGCTCTTCTGTAGCTTCTGATAGCACTCTGAGTAGTGGTGCTTCTTCCTTAGCAGATGACCATGGAATGGCTTTAAGTCCTAGTACAATCATTTACATGGATGATTTCTCATCTGTCCTTTTTCTTTTTTAAGAGAAATAAGTACCAAATCTTTTCAGCTATGCCATCTTTTTCTTTCCAAGCTAAACATTTTAGTTCAATCTTCTCATTGATCTTTTGAATTCCATTTTCTTTTCCTTTGAGCTAACCCATGTCTATTGAGTAGATCATTGAACATGACTTCAGCTTTAGATAGAGGTTTATAGTCTTTATTCCATCTAGAAGAAAATGGATTTGGCAATGAAATAATTACAATTTGTTTAGCAAGATACAAGAAGATATCATCATCTTCTTTAGGCTTATCTTCCCATTTTTAATAGTATCGCCTGAGATTCAGATGACGCTAACAGGGTGGAGGAAGGCACATTCAAAGGTTCTTGTGGTACTGAAGATACTTGAAGGCTTAAGACGATTGACTGCTAAAGCTCAATTGTTACTTCAACGGTAGATTCAAGGTCCATTGTCCGAACAACAGATTGTTGAAGAGTGCTTAATTGGGATTCCAATGTAGTAACTCTTGTAGCTTAATCTTGAATAGTCTTAAGTTTAGTTTCAACTTTAAGAACTCTATATGTTGAAGCCCTTAGCAGGCAATTCACAAATTCAAGGACGGTGGCCCTTTCAACATATCCTTGCAATCTTGCATTCTCCTCTTGTAAGTCAATTAGTCTTTGAGAAAGATCAAGGTTAATACCATTAGTTCATGAATTTGTTCCGTACTTCCCTTATCCACAATTGTGGAGTCCTTGGGACTTGATCAGGTCCTATGCCGAGCCTCTGCACCCTCACTACCAGATGGGGTTTATTGGCGCCCTGGATTCCTCACTTCAAGGAATGACTTCATAGAGACACCATCAAAGTGGGTTGCCATGGTTGACATCTTAGGTATGTTATCTCTATCCTACTAATCAATTGATGGATCAGCAGTAGAGACATCCACTTCCATATTGACCCTTACTTCCCTAGGGTCAATTTCTTTTGTTGAAGGATATGGGTCAGATGTTTCTACAATCATATCACTCTATGGTGTTTGAAGGATATAGGAAGGGGAAGACAATGGATCATGCTGAATGGTAGTATAGACATCCTCATCTTGGGTAGGAGACATGTGAATGGGACTTTGAGAAGATATGTGTAATAGCCTGAGATGTTAAAACGTTCCTAATGAGACTCCTTCCTTAGAAGTTGTCTCAATTATGTGGGTAACCTATTTTGGTGGCTTAAAAAAGTGTTGGGACTCTAATTGAGGGATAGTAGGCTTGGTTTGGGTATGCTTAGATGAAAGAAGAAAAACCTTCTTCTTTGACCTTGATTTTGGTGGGGCTACCACCTATGACTTGGCTGGGAATCGAGTTTCCAGTCTTTGGTGGAGGGGATTTAGACACCTGGATTTTCTCAATAGAGGATGCAAGGGTTTGCTTCTTTGTGATTATTTTTCAATTTGAAGTGGAGGGTATGGGATTAGGAGTGCAGGGTGTAGCCACGTTGCCACTCTAAGGCTCAATGACGTCTAACATATCGGCAAATAGACCGGTTACTTTTCCCAAAAATGATTTTGGTGTTGCCTTGAAATTTTTAAAAATGGCTTTGTTTAAAGAAGACAAGGCATTAAAATCTCTTCAAGTTTCAATTTGTTAACTAACTCCCCATGTAGAATTAGTTGAATAAACTATGAGTACATAAGAAACTTGAACTTTTTAGCAGAAGTTACATTTTTGCATAAAAATTCAAATATAAAGTTTGAAAAATTGTTACTCTTTTTCTTTACATGTCCATGGAAAGCCCGTGCTAAGTTAAATGAAACTTGATCCCATCCTTCTGTTTTGTTTGAAAGATAATGTGGAAATATATGAGGAATTATTCTCCAGTTAAGATACACCATTAATTCAAAGAAGGTTGAAGTTGGAAGAGTTCTTTAATATCACATTTCTTTAAACGTGGCACTCACCACCTCTTTGGAGAAGGAGATTTCTCCATTAGCATCGTTGAGTCTGAGGTGGGAGCTAATCTTCGTAGGGGAGATGGTGATATTGTGTCCTTTTATGATATCCATAAGGAAATTGAGTTTGTGTTCTCCGTTGATGGAACATGTATTCCAAAACTTCTTAATGTGCAAAGCACATATTACTAGTTCAACCGAAATGGCAAAAGCATAGTTGCTTTTTTGTAGAAATTTAAGTACATGATCATACACTGAATCACCAATGGTTTCAAGTGAGGTAGCAATGTTATGATTATGTCTGAACTCCATGTTTTAACCCCTGGTGTATCCATTCTTTAAGATAAAAATAGAAAGTGTCTCATACCATTTCCTTAGAGCATGATGAAGCCCATATACAGCTTTATCAAGTTTGCACACTTAACTTGGATACTTTGGATCCAAAAAGCAAGGTCGTTGACAAACACGTACTTCCTCATTTATCTCTCTATTAAGAAATGCACTCTTAACATCCATCTGGAACACTTTAAAGTTTCTTGAGGCAAAAAAAGTAAGAAAAACTCTCATCGCCTCAAATCTTGCTACTAGAGCAAAACCTTCATCAAAATCAATCCCTTCCTCTTATGTGTATCCTTATACCACAAGTCTTTCCTTGTTCTTGATTACAATTCCCCTGTCAACCTTCTTATTCCAGAACACCTATTTGGTTCCTATGATAGTCTTTCCTTTTAGAAAAGCACATAGTTTCCAAACCTTCTGTCTCTCAAATTAAAGAAGCTCTTCCTACATATCTTCTACCTAGCTATTTTCTTTTAATGCTTCATTAACTTTCCTTGGTTCCAGTTGAGACAAGAAACATGAGAACAAACAAATGTTTACCGCATGAGCTTTACTTCTTATTTTAAACATTGCTAATGACATATTCAACTGGATGCTCTTAATGAATTCTTAGTCTTGGGATCAGTGGAAGTTGTTGAAATAAATCTTTGTGAAATTTGTTCCGTGGAGTTCCACAAATGAACCGGTGGCAATGATTGGATCTACTACTGAATTGATTACTTCCTTAGCCCTTGTTACTTTTGTTTCTTTATCAATAGACAGCCTGTTATCATAATGTTTATTCATATGAGACTCCTCATCTAATGAGTCATCATGATCAATTAATGGTTGATTCATCATAGTTGTGGTACTTGCATTTACATCTGCTAACTACAACTGGATTGGATCGGCAATGTGTTAAGTAGAGTGCATGGACATCCAAAAGGTTTTAAGAACCCTATGAATGATCCCCTTTTTTTCCAAAACAGATAAGAGCTTTTCCCATGTGTCTTGACTATTAACATTGTGTTCTGTATATAGCACGTTGTGTTGATTGCTTTAGCCCAAAATGTTATAGGAAGTTTGGAATCAGATAACATGGTCCTTGTAGCTTTAATAAGTGTCCTATTTCTACTTTTAGCAATTCCATTTTGTTGAGAAGTTATAGGTGCACTGCTAAATCAATATTTCAGATTCAACGAGCCCGGATCTTAGGATTCATCATGTTCAGATCTGAAAATTTAAAATTAAGATGGGTGGAGGTATGTGAATCAAAGAACAAAGAGAAGGATAATGTATAATGTTATGATTTCATTGATGTTGATAAACAAGTTATAACAAAAATCAAACACAAATATGGATGAAGATCAAACCCACCCGAAGGAGAGGATTTCTCCTTGGGTGGTGGCGGTTCAGACCATCAGAAACACACACACAACAACCACACTTGCGAAGATGCACTAGTGGGTCTATTTATACTATTTTTACATCATGACCTAATTTTGATTTTTCTTTTTGTCTTGATGTTGACTTTGTCTTGTATTTGTTGTTTTTTCTTTTTATCAACTTGGTCTCTGAACTCGTACAATGAGATCTTCAGTTGGCTCTGATTATCATTTGGTAAGCTTCAGTTTATTCAATTGTTGAACCCAACAATACTCCCCCTAAACTGATGCTTGCCAAACTCTAACTTTAAAGATCTTTTCTGTCACATGTCTTCTTGATCAACTGATGTTCTGACACAGTTCACTGTAGTTCTCCTATTAAGCCTCTCCTAATATATTTTAGACAAAGGATAGAATCTCTTTAAGAATACTTAGCGCATTGGATACGGGTTGTATCACTTTTGGATTACTGTTCATATCACACTCAAAGGATTTGAATGTATTAGGCATATGATAAGGCTTTGAACTTCAATAAACAGCATCAGGAACATAAATCAATCTTGAAAACACTTCCACTCTTTGAATCTCTGAAATAACTTGATAATTTCATTCTTTAGTTGACTGTCATTTCCCTTGATTAATGTCTGTCTAACTGTTCCACTCAGTAGATAGACACGGGTGCAAAAAGTCATCACAGAAGATGAATACAAGTACTTCAGAAGGAGTATCTGACAGTTGTACAAATGCCTGAATAAATCAATGATTATGTGACCAAAGTTGATTTCTTCTTTTGTTTTGAATGCTCAAAATGGATGTGCCTGTTGGTTGCATTCATCCGCATTCATGATAATGTCTTAATCTTGTTTGTTGTTGTCAACTGTTCATCATCTGTTTATCATCTTATGTTGTTGGATGAATTGCATTTGAAGTTAACTTAACCGCATTAGGTGAGTAACTCATCCGCATTGGTATGGTCCTATCCGCATTTGTTTGGTTCCATCCGTATTTGTATGGTTCCATCCGCATTTGTGTGTTACACACCCGCATTTGTGTGTTACACACCCGCATTTGTGTGTTACACATCCGCATTTGTGTGTTACACAATCGCATTTACATGCAAATCATCCGCATTTATTGGCACAACATCTACATTTGTATGATGCACATCCACATTTGTTGGCACAACATCCGCATTTGTTTGAAGATCATCCGCATTTGTGTGATGTTCATCCGCATTTGTATGTTGAGAAAATCATACATCCGCATTTGTTTGTTGCTTGGCGTCCGCATTTGATCATATGCATCCGCATTTGTTCCGTTGAGCAAATCATACATCCGCATTTGTTGATCAACTCATTCGCATTTGTATGCAAACTTGGATGCATTCGAACACAGTTTTGTTCAAACACTTATTTGCTTGAAACCCATCAGAGTTGTTGATGGTTTTGGATGAATAGCAACATCGTCTTCTTTTTCTTCATGATTTTCTTCACTGTTGATGATAATCATGATCAATTGCATTGAATTTTAAAGAAATAATCAACAACATGATTAATAGTCTTCAAATCATACAAGTTTGAATAGATTGGTTTGTTTTCTTTTTGATTTTGTTGACGAACAGATGGGGTTTCGATGAACAGCGACCTTGTTCTTCATTTTTATTATTTCTTCATTGTTCTTGACATCATTAAAGATGAAATCAGATCTAAAAAATACATGAATCCAGCAACCAACAGCTCTGATACCATTTTGCTGAATCAATATTTCAGATTCAATGAGCCTGGATCTTACGATTCATCATGTCCAGATTTGAAAATTCAAAATTAAGATGGGTAGAGGTGTGTGAATCAAAGAACAAAGAGAAGGATAATGTATAATGTTATGATTTCATTGATGTTGATAAACAAGTTACAAAAAAATCAAACACAAAAATGGATAAAGATCAAACCCACCCGAAGGAGAGGATTTCTCCTTGGGTGGTGGCGGTTCACACCATCAGAAACACACACACACCAACCACACTTGCAAAGATGCATTAGTGGGTCTATTAATACTATTTTTACATCATGACCTAATTTTGATTTTTCTTTTTGTCTTGATGTTGACTTTGTCTTGTATTTGTTTTTTTCTTTTTATCAACTTGGTCTTTTAACGCATAAAATGAGATCTTCAGTTGCCTCTTATTATCATTTGGTAAGCTTCAGTTTATTCAATTATTGAACCCAACATGCACTATATTGTCTTGTAATACTTTTGGATTCATAAAACGAATCAAAAGTGTGGTTTCTAACTTTGTGCCCTGATCATATCTCATTACTTTTACCTTTTGATCTATTTAGTTCTCAACTTTAGTAATAAGTGGATTTATTGTTTCAGTAGTTTCATCTTTAGTTTCTAAACAGAAAACCTATATGAATCTTGTAAAATCATATATTATAACCAACCAATAAGATTTTCTTCCTAAACTCATTACACCTATTGGAGCAAACAAGTCTGTATGTAACAAATGTAAAGGAGTAGTGACTGAATTTAATTGTTTTGACTTATGAGATGATCTGTGTTGCTTTCCCTTTTGAGAAGCAACACACTAATCATCACATGCCAAATCATTGTTCGATAGTCCTGTCACTAACCTATTTCGAGCTTATTTATTCATATTTTTGAGGTTTACATGTGCCAAAGTAAAGATTCATTCATTGAAGATTTTGAATTGAAACATGTGACATTTCCTGAAAGTATTGCATTCTGCATGTTGAGCATGCACATATTGTCTTTCTTGGGGTGCTTTTAAATGTATTTTATCATTTGGAATAACATCACCAGGAGATAGAACAATACATTCATGCATTGTGAAAAAAGTGTGTGCTTTTGATCAGATTCTTTAGAGGTGCTGAATATTTCTTATGGTCAGCACTTAGATTGTTTTGTTTCCTAACAACTTTGGGTGTACCACCTTTCCTTTTAAATGGTTGATCAATAGTTACAGGTTTCTTTGAGGATCTTGATCAATTGAGGTGGTTGATGGATTGAACTAAAGGATTGTATTGGCAAACTTTAGCAAAATGATTTTGTTCGCCACACACCAAACATATAATTTTGATCTTGTTCTTACTTTTTGCCACCTCAATGTTTCTCTCTAGTCAATCAACTCTTTCTTTATCTACTCTATCTTGCCTCTTTTAATCAGCTCATGGTCAATGATATCTCCAAGTGTCACCTTTTCCTTTGGAGATCTGATCAGCTGATCTTGTTCCTCCTTCTGCATCTTCCCACACATACTCCTCTTGAGTTTGTAATCAATATGTGTGGTATGATCAATGTTCTTACTTGGGAACTTCTTGTTGTGAATCTTCATAGCCTCATGAGTAGATTTTTGAACATATGGTTGCGGTCTTCCTTCTGAAGCAACACATGTTCCTACACAGCGATTTCTATCATGCGTTCTCTTATTGCAGTTGTGCTTTGGTTGAGATTATAGTCTGATTGAAGGAGCTGACCCATATGTTTAGCTTTTGTCTTTAGAATATGAGTTTCCATTGACAAACTTCACCTCCTAAATTAGCCTATTCTTCTCTTTCTCTATCTTCATCTTTCTTTTTCTTCTCTACTCATCTTTACCTCGTCTTAGTTCATTTTTCCTTCTCTTCTCCTCGGATTTATCATCTGCTGGCTCTAAGTTGTTTGGTAGATAACTTCTCTTTTAACTCTAGGTTGTATTTAGAAGTGTATGCTGGGGTGTAAATCATTGGTGGTTCAACAGCATTGTACCCTAAGCCTATCTTTGTTTGATAAAGCTTTTAGGAGTTCTCAGTAAAGGCAAGAAACTTCTAAAACTTCATAATTTGAACCTTGTATTTTTTGTCATATGTATTAGCTATTGCCAACTCATATTGTGCCAACTTTAGTTCGGCCAAAAGATCATCAATCTGGCTCTCAAGGTTTGTTTGTTCATGTTTTAATAGTGAAGTAATTTTCTCTGGTTCTTTTATCCTTTCCTTTTGAGCTTGATCAATTTTCTTAAAATCAGTTTTAAGATGTTAATTGACTCCACATTATTCATGAGATCCAGATTATGACTTCTATACATGCTCACTTTTGCAATACCCTTAGGTGTACAACAAGGTTTTGAAGTTACCTGAGGTGATAGAGCTGAGCCACTAGCCATCAATGCATTTTTGATGGAAGTGATATCTTCTACTTGAAAGTTCTAGTCAATCAACACTTTTCCTTAAACAACAAGTGTCGTGTGTCTTTGATTGGTAGAAGTAGAAGGACTTTGGTAGGTTGAAGGTTGTTTGAAGTTGGGTGAGCTTGAGAGAGATGGATTTCATTTATATGCCTTGCATTGCTTGGCAATGTTACCAAGAAGATTGCAATTGAAACACTTTACCTTACTATTATCAAATCCAAATCTAATCCCTCTCTATCTTTGGATCTTTCTTCTAGTTCTCTGATAGAACTATTTAGCCCTGGAAGAGATCATGGCTATTTGATACTTGATATCAATCTATTCGAGCTTATCAGGATGGATGCATTCCACATCTTCTTAAAAGAGTCAAAAGAAATTTATGCTAACTAACAAAAGCTGAGCTGGAAGAGTAGTTTGGTGGAAAGGATGATGAGCACTACTGATTCCATTTGTTGAAAGATAGTAAAGACTGTGATTCAACAGTTGGACATTCTATATAGGTGATTATTCGTACTTGGTGAGTCACCGTCGGAGCTTGGTAGGCTTGAGAGTGAAAGGGTTCATGAATGGGTTCCATGAGTGCTGATGACTTTAAGAAGTTTGATTATCTATCAAGATGTTCTTCATTTGCATCCATCACCATCTGATAGGCTCTTATAATACCATACAACATCTCATGAGTCATTGTCTTTAGATTCTTAGTCCTTCTGATGGATAGAGTATACTCTGTCCATATCTTCAGCAGTGGCCATAAGAACATTCTGAGAACATCACTATTTTCCATCCTCAACCCTGCTTCATTTAGAGAGTCTAGCAGTTTGACATATCTAAGATATGTAGCAGTCATGGTTTCTCTTCTTGTGAAACCAAATTTTTCAAACTTTTTCTTAGAATATTTATCTTGTTCTCTTTCATGTCTTTAGTCCCCTCGAATCTGGCTTACAGTGCTTCCCATAACTTTTAAGCGGTTGTAAACTTCTTGAAGCCATGGATGATGCTATTTGGTATGTTCATCCTAATTAACCACAAAGCTTTTCAATCAACATCCATCTTTGTAAGGAAATATCAGAAGATTATAAGGCTTATGCAACCAAAGAAACCAAAACAACCAAGGGTCTTCCTGTATGCATGCACTGGATGTACAAGGTAGAAGTTGCCTCGGAAGTTTTACACTCTCCCTAGAAAATATTCTAAGTGTAAAATCTTCCGAAGCCAAAGTCCAAATCTTCCAAAGCCAAAGATGAAGTATTCCAAAGCTTCAGAAACAAAGTCTTCCGAAGCCAATTTGCTGTGAAGACTGATTTCTTCCAAAGGCAGAGAAGACATGCTTTCTCTGATCTACTTTACATAAAGCTGACACACTTTCCGCTGCAACTCTAAAGACTCACAAACTTATACAAGTTGGTGAAAATTCCATGCTTTTGTAAACTGTAGATTAAGGTATTTGTCTATAACTTCCTACTATTGTACCTGTAAACCTTTTTATATTAGAAAAGGATATGAGTTATGGCATGTCATAGTCACTAGTCAAAAGGTAATCTGCCTTTTAACTCTACATTGATCTTGTTGTCTAGATTAGTGTTTCCAACTATCTTTCTAAGTATTAACGGTTGTAGGATGTAGTATAAAGTGTCTCAGGTCTTTGTAATTCTTTTATGCTTTGTAACACTTGTTATAGAACTTGAGAACAATATACAACATCCTTGAAAACCATACTTCTTTTTTTTGTCTCACTACTTACTTGTGTTCTTAGTATCATCATACTCAAACCCGGTTTCCTATTTGAACTGTTAAGTGTTCTAAATCTCTCATCATTGTGAGACTGATTGTATTGACCACCCTTCACATGGTCCTGCATTTGGTATCAGAGCATTTTAGGATCTTGATTGTAACATCTCACCATCTTTAATCATTTCAATCCTGGTTCCCCATTTGAACTGTTAAGTGTTCTAAATCTATCCTCATTGTGAGACTGATTGTATTGACCACCCTTCATACGGTCCTGCAATCTTTTTCAGATATTCCTTCAAGTACTTTGTGTGATCCTCAGGTATCATACCACCACCTTCACAATCAACTTCAACCATAGGGACATATGGTCTATTCAAAATTTAGAGCCATAACTTTAGATATTGATTCTTTAGAAAATTTGGAGTGAACATTGGAGGTCTGGTTTGAGTACCTTTCTCCAAATCATGCTTACTTAAATGGCAACAACAGTCATTTTGAATGGATAAAGAGTATGAAGGAATAAGGTGTTTGAAAGTGTGATCAAAAGAACAAGTAATTTGTTGAAAAGGAAACTTCAGGCATATCAAGAGCCAAAGCTCTGATACCACTAGTTGGATTGAGTTTCAACAAAACAAGACTTTTCTAATTGATCAACGGTTAACAAATACGGAATTTGAGTTAACTTTTTACTAACAAACATAAACACTTTAAGTAAATAATAACATAAGAAGTTATTTCAAAGTATTACTTTGATAACTAACTCATTCTAATAAGCCCAAGACCAATGAGGCTTGGGTTTCCAAATGTAACTAAATCATCTCTTTTTGTGCAGGGACAGCTAAAGGCCAACAAAAATATCTGGATTGTTGATAGTGGCTGCTCCAGGCACATGACTGGCAATGAGTCCTTGCTTCAAAACTTTGAAAGGACTAAGGGAGGACCAGTTGCTTTTGGGGGAGATGCAGGAGGGTACATTACTGGTAGGGGCAAGGTTACAAATGGTAAGCTCAGCATTGAGAAGGTAAACTTTGTCAAAGAGCTTGGATACAATCTTCTGAGTGTGTCCTAATTTTGTGACCAAAACATCACATGCTCTTTACTGAGCATGAGTGCATTGTTCTCAAGCCCGGGGTTAACATTCTTCCTGAGTATATTTTGCTTAGAGCCCCCAGGAGAGGAAACATGTACAAGATGGACTTGCAGGATGCATCTCCATCTGGAGAGGTTTCTTGCTTTCTATCTAAAGCAAATAGTGATGAGTCTTTTCTTTGGCATAAGAGAATGTGTCATGTAAACTTTAAAAACATGAATAAACTGATTAAGTATGATTTGGTAACTGGAATACCAAAGAAAGAGTTTATAATTGATGACCACTGTGTTGCATGCCTGAAAGGGAAGCAACACAAAGTGTCTCACAAGCCAAAGGAAATGAACTCTATCACTACTCCCCTACACTTGTTACATATGGATCTGTTTGGCCCCACCAGTGTAATGTGTCTAGGAAGGACCTCATACTGTTTAGTCATCATAGATGATTTCACAAGATTCACTTGGGTATTTTTCCTTAGAACTAAGGATGAAACCTCTGAAATCTTGAAGAATTTCATTCTAAAAATTGAGAATCAATCTGATCATAAAGTCAAAATCATAAGATGTGATCAGGGAACCAAATTTAAAAACCAAATCCTTGATACATTTTGTGATGAGAAAGGTAATTCAAGACAATATAGTGCTCCCAGGACTCCTCAGGAAAATGGTGTTGCTGAGAGAAGAAACAGAACACTTATTGAAGCTGCAAGAACTATGTTGTCTGACTCTAAGCTACCTATCACCTTCTGGGCAGAGGCTGTCAACATAGCCTGCTATATGCAGAATAGAGTTTTAGTAGTTAAGACACATGGTAAGACTCCTTATGAACTGTGGCATAAAAGGAGACCATTTATTGGTTTTCTCAGAACATTTGGATGTCCTTGCACCATCTTGAATACCAAAGATCAAATAGCTATGTTTGCTAAGAAATCAGATGATGGACATTTTGTTGGATACTCTTCTCAAGCCAAGGCTTATAGAGTATACAATCTCAGAACTAGAATCATTGAGGAGTCAGCCAATGTGACTTTCAATGAACACACACCCTGTGTGAAAGGTTCTGGTCCGGATTGGCTATTTGATCTTGATTTAGTTACCAACTGTTTTTAACAAATCTTGTAGAATGTTTTAGGATCTATGGATAACAGGTCAACAGAGGATCCTGACCCAAGATTTGAGCTGAGAAGACCAAACAAGAAGACTACTTCAGCTCCAATGGTGACTAATCCTGTCATTGAGGTTCCAATCAGCACAAGCATGACAAATGCTGCTGATTCAACTGAATTACCCTCAAAGTCCAGTTTAGAGGCTCAGAATTCAGGTGAAGGAACCTCCAATGCAGGAGGAATGGGTGGTAATGATAGTGATCAAGAATTTCTTGATGCTGATAACCACTCCATTGAAGACAACATCAATGATGTCACACACTTATTGGATCAAGTTTCTCTTGATAAGTGTGCTGATGTGGTGGGGGACTCTTCTTTGCCAGATCAAAATTTCTCTAATCTTGATATGTCCAACCAACTTGCTGTGATTCCTCAACTCAAGATCCACAAGTCACATCCCCACCACAAACATCATTGGAAATGTTGACTCAAGGGTGAGAACAAGAGGACAAACTCATGATAGCCATGTTTGTCTACATTCTTGTTTCTTATCCCAAATTGAGCATAAGAAAGTTGACGAGGCTCTAAAGGATGGAAGCTAGATTGAAGCAATGCAAGAAGAGTTGCTTCAAATCAAAAGACAGAAGGTGTGGAACTTGTGCCCTCTTCCTTAAGGGAAGACTGTCATAGGTACCAAGTGGGTATTTAGGAACAAGAAGGATGATAGAGGGATCATCATCAAAAAGAAGGCTAGACTGGTTGTCCAAGGATACACACAAGAAGAAGGAATTGATTATACTGATGTCCTTTGCTCCTGCAGGAAGACTTGAAGCTGTAAGGATATTCCTAGCTTATGCTGCATCCAAGGATTTCAAGGTCTACTAGCTTGATGTGAAATGTGCTTTTCTCTATGGGGAGATTGATGAAGAAGTTTATATCAAACAACCACCTAGCTTTGCAGACCCAGATCATCTTGATTATGTCTACAAGCTTGATAAAGCTCTATATGGACTGCATCAAGCTCCAGGAAAGTGGTATGAGACACTATCAACATACCTCTGCAATCATGGATACAAAAGTGGTACTATTGATGGGACTCTCTTCATCAAAGATAGAGGGAATGACACATTGCTAGTTCAAATATATGTAGATAACATCATCTTTGGTTCAACTAATCCAAAGCTCTGCAAAGACGTTGAGATGCTGATGAAGAATAGATTTGAAATGAGTGCCATGGGGAACCCAATTTCTTTCTAGGAATTCAAGTGAAGCAGGTTGAAGATGCATCTTCATCAGTCAATCAAAGTATGTACAGGACATACTTACAAGGTTCAAGATGACTGATTGTAAAGTGCTAAGACACCCATAGCCAGAAACTATTCCCTTGGTCTTGACCTTGAGGGGGAGTGTGTTGATGACATCTCTACAAGGCTATGATTGGTCACTTATTATCTTACTCCTAGCAGGCCTGATATCATGTTTGCCATGCATATGTGCAAGATATCAAGCAAACCCAAGATGCCACACCTAATCACTGTCAAAAGGATTCTTAGGTATCTCAAAAGTGCTCCAAATCTAGGCCTTTGGTATCCAAAGAATTCAGACTTTAATCTGTATGCTTATACAATAGTGACTATGGTGGCTGCAACATGACTGCAAAGTCCACATTTGGGGGTGTTAGTTCCTTGGTGGAGGATAGTCTCTTGGCATGCAAGAAGCAATCCTGTTGTCTGCATCAACTGCTGAAGCTGAATACATTACTGGCTGCCAGCTGCTGTGCTGAAGTGCTTTGGATTCAAAATCAGATGCTAGACTATGGATTCAATTTCAAGAGACTCCCATCCATATAGACAACAACAGTGCCATCTCTAACCAGAGATCCTGTGCTGCACTCAAGGACCAAACACATCAACATCAGTATCATCTGATTAGGGATAATATTGAAAAGGGCTTGATAAACTAATCAAGGTTAACACAAATGAACAATATGTTGATCAGTTCACAAAAGCTTTTGATGAGTAGAGATTTAAGTATCTTTTATCAGCCATTGGGATGATTAACCTTGAATAGGTTTTCTAAATAACTTCATCAATCTTACTACCTAAAATTGTGTGTCCTAGGTTGTCTATTAGATCACTTCATAAGCCCAGTTCTCTTTGGAGGAAAACAAATTTTCAAATGATATTTTTTAGAATTATGAAAATTTACCTTTGAAGAAATAAATTGCCCTCAGAAGAATTTACAGCTTATCTGCCAATTATCTTCGGAAGAAATTCATGAGTATCTTCAAAGCTTAAGTTGAATAAGCTCCTAAATACATTTTAGAATAATCTCTTCCGAAGGCATTAAGTCTCGAAGACCTGTTTATCTTCCGAAGCCAAAACTTCAATACTCTTGAAATATCTTCCGAAGCAAAATGCCTTCGGAAGCTTTTCTGAAAGCTTCCGAAGCTAAAATCACCTTCGGAAGTTTTGCAACTTCCAAGAAAACTACCTTTTTGGGCGCCTTTTTCTGAAGTAGGACCCACTTGTGGATTTCAAGGTTTATCTTTTCTTTAACTTTGTTTCAAATCCTGAGTATATCTCCCCAAACGGTCCTATCTTCATCTCTCAGTTTTTCTTAACGTAAAATGTACCCCCAAATTCATCTTCTTCTATCTTCCTTCTCTGGCAAAGCTTCAGCAAATGGCAAATCTTGATCGTCGAAACGACCAGATTTCACCATGCATCTACACAGGCAACACAACCAGGTTGCTTTGTTAAACTCTGAGAAGGATCCAAGCTTCTCAGATGTTTGTAGGTATCTTTCTTCATCTCATTATCTCACCTCCCTTACGATTGCTCCTCCTCTATGAGGATCATTGTTTGAGTTCTGGGGACCTGTCAAGAGGTCACTTTGGACGGGGAGAAGGCACTGTCTGCCATAGTGCAAGGGAGGATACTGTTTCATCACTCCACCATCATCAATACCCATCTTTAGCTGATGATGAAGAAGGTGAAATGTCCTTCCCCAAAAGCTGTTGTCAACCATTCCTTTGAGTAGATTGGATATGAAGGTGACTTCACAGTCAGACCTTTAGGAAGGGGAAGGTGTCATACTGGAAGTACCTCCTCCATGTTGTCATCCACACTTGTCCTACCAAACATGGAGGATGGGACCAGATTCCAAAAGACCTCTCCTTCATTGTCCATGGATGGTTCAAGGGTTCAATTTAGGTATTCTCAGTTGTTTTCACAAATTTACTTGCAAATTTGGACTCCCTAAATATTACATGTTTCCCCGGTATATTCAACACATTCTCAACTTAAATGATCCACAGTTGAGGGGAATAAATGTTCTTAAACTTGCACATTGAGACCCGACAACTTCAAAATTTGAAAAAGCCAACTATTGGGTTCTTAGGGGTAGAAACAGCCCTTGTCCCAAAAATATTTGAGCTTATTGCTCAGGGTGACATCCTAGCAGCACCAGCTAGTGATGAACCAACACCCTCTACCTCTCAACCACCATCAAGGCCTACCATTACCCTCACTTACCAAAGAAAATCCAAACAAACCCCTGCACCTGCTATTAAGCATATGAAGGACCCCATATCACAACCCACACAGGAGGAAGTGGACACTAGAGCTCCCACTTCCCCTGAGGAGCAAACCACTCCCATTCTTGACACAATCAGTGCTGAGGTTCCTCATGCTCAGCCTGATGAGCTCACACCTCCTCAAATAGCCTTATGCCATCACTCTGAGTCTTAACACTCTGGTGATCAACCTTCAGGGAAAGCTACCATCCCCAGCCTCTTGATCTTAATCAACCCATGCCCAGCCTTGACTTTTACTCTGATGAAGATTTGGGTTTCAGTGAGTACCATGAATCTCCTCTCCACCCACACTCAAGGTGAGATGAGTACTCCTGCCTCACCCATTTCTAGCCCACATCAGAAACCACAAACTGAGGTGGATCTCCTTTAGATTGTCCAGGAGATCCATGTGGCAGAGGCTTTCACAGTTGGTAGTGATTACATCTCTAAGACCTCAACCACGGCAACCTAGCCTCTTGAAATAAACCAGGGGAAATCTAGTAGCCAAGAAACCTATACTGGTGATGAGGGAGAAGACTCAGGTCCAATCCTCTCATCCGCCTATGATTCTTCATCTGAAGATGAGGGGAGTCTACAACAAAAGGTGCACAAACTCTCAAACATGTGCATCTACTTTGTGTCCAAGATAGCTCACCTGGAATCTTAGGTGACTATCTTGTAGAAAAGGGTCAATGACCAGCAACTTGAGATCACCATCTCAAGAGTAAGCTAGCTGAGAGACCAATGAGATCAACTCATCCAGGTCCATAAAACCTGTGGATGTCATGGATCAATCTCCCAGCTCACCTATGCAAGAGGGTGATGCTACCAAAAGGGGGAGAAAATCCTAACAATCATAGAACCTGGGAGTTCCTCTTAGAGTATGGACATAGAGGACTCACCATCCTCTCTTGCAGTTGTCCATACTCAGCAACCTCCTCTAGACAGTGATCTAATTTGTTAATACAACAACTGTTTGAGGAGGGAATACCAAAGAGCATGTCTGCCTCTTCTGGAACCCAATATGGGGTTGGGGTATGACAGTGAAAGGAAAGCTCTTGTACTCTCTAGAGCTCAGTTCAACTAAAAATTTTAAACATTTCAAACCTGAGTTTTTATGAGGGTATAAATCTGGTAGATCTGGAAACTTGTCAACCCAAGCAACAACAGACAAGCTGCCAGACTAGCCAGTAGAATTCAAGATTGGGTGCTGGAAGAATTCAAAAGGAGATCAGAACTATATAGATAGAGGCTAGCAGTTGAAGCCTTTGGTCAACTGGATGTTGAGGTGGACCCTAAGATTAGCTTCAAAGGGAAAGCCTTGACTGAAGGCCCAGAGGCTGAGACTGTGAACCTTAAGACAATATCTCCTCCAGCACCCCATACCCTCAGTGAGGCACTAGCTAGTGATAGTGCATCACAACCTCTCTCTGGCCAGAGCTTGACTGCTGAATCTAGCAATGAAGGCCAAAGCTCTCCTCAGCCTGAGTCATCAAGATTAGTACTTGACAAAGGCAAAAGAAAACTAACTGCTGAGGAGATTGAAGAAGAGAAAAGAGAGAGGAAGAGGAAGTTGAGGGGAGAGAGTTCAAGTGGTTCCCTAGGATTCATGCAAGCTGCAATTCTGACTGCCCATGTTCCAAACACTCAAGAAGATGAGTTAAAGGCAGCCATACTTAATTATCTGGGGACCAGGAACTATAACATAGATGAACTCATCTCTCTCCCCTTAGAGGAATTAAATGAACTAGCTGACACTGAGTTGTCAAAGGAGAGGAAGGAAGCTGAGGATGCAGCCTTGACCCTCAAGCATAAGAGGAAATGAGAAGAAAAAGAATATAGACGAATATTCCTGTCCTCTCCCCAGTTCAAGAAAGCCCTGAGTCAGAGGCTGTGGCTGCTGATCAACCTCAGGTAGTTAATGAAGAAGAAATGACAAAGATGATTAACTACCTGAGAGCCACAAGCCTCTACCAGGCACATGCACTTCTTCCCTTGCCATATGATTACATACTGTTTGAATACAACAAGCAACTGGAAGAGCAAGCCAAAAGAAATAGGCAAGCTGCTAGAAAAAAGGGAAAGGGAAGAAGCTGCCAAGTCAAGAGCCATCATCAAGAAAAGTCAGAAAAAGTCTACAGATAGGCAAAAGATGATGAGCTTCTTGAAGCTGTATGGGTTCTTCGGAAGGAGGCTTGGTCCCATGTCTCTTTCCATAATAGTTGAGCACATAAGGGTGATCAAGCAGAAGATTAAAAGGGGAGAGCTTATGGATCTCCACTCACCATCAGAACAAGATCAACCTGAAGTTGAGGTAAAGGTTGAACCTATAGAGACAACACAACCTGCACCTGAAGCTACACAATAGCCAACTTCATCTTCTGATCAACAACAGGGTTCTCCTCCCTCTCCTTCTGAACCTAGGAGAGAGGATATCCCAACTGAGAGGGAATCCACTAAAGAACCTAGTACTAAAGACCAACCCTCTTAGTTAAAATCATCTGGGAGGAAAAAGAGGATGGCCAAAAGAAGATCCTCTAAGAAGAAGAAAAGAAGAAAGGCATCCACCTCCCAAACTCAGGTGGAGTCAGAACATCCTGAGGAAGTGCATGAAAAGGGATCTCAACCAACTCCTATCATAGTAGAGCCTCTCTCTGTTAGAAGACCAATTCTATCATGGACATTTGCTAAAGATCCTGATAGATGGTATGTCACTAGAGATCAGGGAGAACAACATGTCTACTTCACTAGTGACATGCTTGAACTCCCTCTGCATGATCTCTATGACATGAGAAGGTACTTCATGGGTCTAAAGAATCCTGATCTGCTAATGAAGAAAGGACTTCTGAAGATTATCATATGGACTATCCTAGTCTGAAGACCTCTCTGTTTTGGTAGCATCAACCTAGGGGGAGTTTGTAGGAACCTCTGAGGTTATGAGGCTGATGCAACCGAAGGATACCAAAACAACCAAGTCTTCCAGCATGCACTAAGGAACCAAGAAGAACTAGCTTCGGAAGTTTTACACACTCAAGTAAAATGCTAAGTGTAAAATCTTCCGAAGCCAATGTTCAGAAGAGACTACTGAGGAAACTTTACACTAAGTGTCAAGTCTTCTGAAGCTAAAGACTCAACTCTTCCGAAGGTTAAATATGAAGTCTTCCAAAGCTCTCAAGACAAAGTTTTCTGAAGCTGAATAAAGATAGGACTGATTACTTTAGAAGAGAGAGAAAAGACACTTTTTCTATCAACTTTATCATAAAGCAACCTCCTGTCTGCTGCATGCTCTGGTGGGTCACCAACTATCATAAATTTGGTGAAAATTCCATGCTTTATGATAAAGTAGATAAGGTCTTTGTCTGCAAGTTTCTGTATTTGTTTCTTTTTGGGATTTTTGTAATAGGAAAGTCAGTGAGCTATGGCCTGTCATAGTCACTAGTCAAAAGGCAATTTGCCTTTTAACTTTAGGTTGATCTTGTTATCTAGATTAGTTACATCCAACTGTCTTTTGCATATTGACAGTTGTAGGTTTAGTATAAAGAGTCAAAGGTTCTTGTATTTCATATATCAGTGCAAACACCTGTAATAGAACCTAAGAAGCAATATACTACTTCCTTGAAAATTATTTCTTGTGTTCTTGCTCTTACTTTACTTGTGTTGTGCATTGTATCATCTGTTTAAAGTTCTAAGTTCCCGATTTGAATTGTTAAGTGATCCTAAAGATCCTCCTAAGTGTGTTAACTAAGTGCAAAGTCCATTTTTAACATTCCTGCACATCATCTTCCTCATTCTATATTTTAAATTAGGAGGTTGGTTTTGAGTACCAGATGTTTCTTGTTTGTCCTTCTCAGTTGGGTCCTTTTCCTTCACAGGTTCAATAGGAGAAGAATCAAGACCATGCTTTAGGTCAGAAGATAAAGTTGGCTAAGATGCAACACTAGGTCTAGGTTGTTTTAATACTTCTTGCACAAGCTACTTGAGGTACTCACATTCTATATACTCATATGACAAGGGAAGAAAGTCTGCTGCCTGATACAGGCCTATAGCACTCAGGTAGGTTATCATGTTTTGTTTGTCTTGTTCCCTACCTACCTGAGCTTCTTGTTCAGCTGCCACAGCCTCTGCCTTAGGGCTTTCTTGAACTAGAGAGAGGCTAGGAGCTTTGTAAAGCCTCTTTCTTTTTCTTTCTTCTTTAATTTTGAGGAGCAACTCTACAGCCTCAGCTTCCTTCCTCTCTTTGACACTTTATTATTAGCCAGTTCATTAAGTTCTTCTAAGGGAAGAGAGATAATTTCATCAATGTTGTAGTTTGTTAACCCCAGATAGTTCAATCTGGCTGTCCTTAACTCATCTTCCTGAGTGTTTGGCCAGGAGGCAGCCCTAATTGTTTCTTCCATGAAGCTAGGAGTCTTACTAGTTCTCTCTCCCCTTGCCTTCCTCTTTCTCTCCCTTTTATCCTCCTTAATATCCTTAGAGGTCATAATCCTCTTCCCTTTGTCAGTCATTAGCCTGTATGACTCAGTGTGGAGAGAGCTTTGGCCTTCATTACTTGTTGTCAAACTTGAGCTCTTACCAGGTGTCACCTTGCTTGCCTTGCTAATTGAGGTTTCCCCCTTCGAAGCTAATCTTAAGGTCTACTTTAGTATTCAGCTGACTAACAGTTTTACCTGCTAGCCTCTGTCTATATAAGTAGGACATTCTTCTAAACTTTTCTAGCACCCTTGCTGAATCCTCTTAGCTAACCTGTCAGCTTGCCTGTTATGACTTGGGTTGGCAAGTGGCGGCTTAACTAGAGGAAAGCTCTCATAGTATCTTAAGGTTTGAGAATTGAACACTTCTTGTTGCCCCTGAGATCTAGAGAGTACCAGGGCTCTTCTATCAGAATCATATATCCATTCTATTATTGAATTTTCAGCAGGGTAAGATGGGGTAGACATAGCCCTTGGAATTCCCTCCTCAAATTGGCTTTGAATTAGGTCATCCACATCAATATGGGCCGGAGGAAGTTGTTGAGTCTGGATAACTGCAAGTGAGGATGGTGAGGCCTCTATGTCAACATTCTAGGCAGAACTCCCAGGTTCTATAATTATAGGTATGTCTTTCTCCATCTTTTTAGTAGCATCATCTTCTTGCACAGGGGAGCTAAGGGTTTGGTCCACCACATCCACAGGTTCTTATAGACCTGGTTGAGTTTGCCTCGTAGGTCTCTCAGCTAACTTTCCCTTGAGATCAATGATCTCAAGTTGCTGGTCAATGACCTTCCTTTACAAGGTAGCTACCTGAGATTCCAGGTGATTTACCTTTAAAACGAAACAGGTGCTGGTTTTTGAAAATTTTTGCACCTTTAGTTGCAGACTCCCCTCATCTTCATCAGAAGAATCATGGGGGATGAGAGAACATAACCAAATTCATCTCCCTCAACACTAGCTTGTGGTGTAACAACCGACCTCCAGGTCATAACCCTAACCTTTAACCCCTCCTGCATCACTATCCATACAATTGTTATTAATGTTAATATCATTATCGTTATTAGTATTAGCAATATTATTGTTATTGCTATTATTGTCATTTTATTGTTTCATGCGCCATTTTGTATGATTTAGTCAAATCTAGCCTTAGCATAGGGTAAGTTAGTGTTCCGGGAAAGTCAATTAGTCTGTTTCAAAATTTAATTTTAATTAAAACAATTAAATTGTGTGCACTCACACACCATTCACGGTTACAAGCATGCTTAATACTTAAACAACTAACTAAAAATTACCATCTAAAATACTACACACTATACTATATAATAACATTCATACAATAAAAATTAAATCAAAAATACCCCCACAAGACTCCAAATGCGGCCGCCCATCAATCCCCTATCCCCTCCCCTCTCCTCCACTTGACACCACCACACTTTCCATCCACTCCCACTTCATGCATTTCTAAACTCTCCTCTCATACTCCTTCTCTTTTCTCTCGGTTCACCAGAAGAAAACACACACACCACACCACAAATCCTCTCCATTTTAGCCTCATATTCGAAGATCAACCGCAAACCACCATCGACCGATTCCAAGCAACCGAGAAAGTGGCATCTTGAGAGCTTTTGGTGCACGGTTCATACAAGTTCGAGATACTCCAGACTTGTTCGAGATTCTCCAGCCTTAGTTTGAGATTCTCCAGCTCATCTTGTCCTTCCAAACTCTCCAAATCGTGAACCATTCAAGTGTAAGCATCAACACACCCAAACTAAGCTATGTCTTGTGTTATTCCTTCATTTATGTACCAAAAGCCTTACTTTCTTTGTTCTAGAAGAATCTTGCTGCCATAATCTTTTTCTTGAGGAGCTTTTAACTTCACTAGAGGTACCTCACATGTTATATTGGTCATTCTAAGGGTGGAACTCGAGTTACACCATGAAAACCCTCTTTTTGGGTGACTTTTGCACCATCTAACCTTTGTGCCTTGTAACTTCCGAACCAAAGCTTGTAACCTGCTTATAAATGTTTTATAAAAATTTTAATAACCTGCTTTGAAAGTTACAAAATGATTTGGTAATGTTTAAGCATGATCCGTAAGGTTTTACACAAGTGTAATGGGTTTAAATGGTGAAATCACTTATCTACAACTTGTTCATGGGTTGTATGTTAAAACCATGAGTTAGAGTTATTATTTCAGTAATTTTTGGGTGTTATTAAGTGTACGAGGTGATGTTAATGGCTGAAAAATAGTAAAAGTATGAATTGTAGACATGTTGAGCTTATTTTGGGACCCGAAAGGTGGTAAAATGACTTAAAAATAAGAGAACTTAGCGTATAACAATGTTAAAAAGAATTTTAGGCTCTGAAAGGGTTAACAAAGTGTTATAGATCTGATTTGTTGACTAAATGGTCAAAAGACAATTTAAATGGAAATTTTTAGTTAAAAACGGGTATTAACCGGGTAACGTTTGGAGGAAAGCCTTGGAAATAATGGTATAAAAACAAAATCCATGAAAACCATGTTATTTCAGTAAGTTAGGAACTATAAGACTTAATGATGGTGAAAAATTGGTCAAACAAATTTTTAAACGGTCAATTTTGAGTAAAAACGCGTTTTGACGGGTTAAACTTAAAAATGAGACTTTCAACATAAAGGGCATGAAAATACATTTTAGTCGGATTATAAAGCTTGTTAAAATTCCTTAAAATAATATCTAAAGTCTTAATACTTAAAACTATAAGATTTAATGTTTAACCGTTAAAAACCTTCGGTTTTATCGTAACCGGTAACTTAAAATATATGTTCACCAACTCAAATTTAAAAACTGCAAAATTTGGGAGTTTAACTTATTAATAATGTAATATTTAACCCCAAAAGTAGGTTATGGGTTCATAAAGGTCATTGAATGTAAAGAATCAAACTTTAGGGTAGAAAATGTAAATTCTGAAACTTGAGGGACTAAACTGTAAATTCTGCCAAAACTTCAATAAACTGATCCCTTTGGACTGGTAATCACTTGATAAACTTAATTTAACTTGTGTCGATGACCTAATAGCGTGAAAACAAGAATTCCCCTTAAGAAACCCTAGCTTTCTATAAAAGGAAACTTTTAAATGCAAGCCTTAGCAAATATAAGCTAGTTGAACATTTAACTTCTTACACACACTTTGTCCACCTTGTGTGACCTTAGAATTAGTGGCTTATCACTTAGTATCGATGGTAGGGTGCTAAACTTGAAACTTTCCCGGTACTCGAAGAACCCGTTGCTTGTAACTTAAGGTGAGTTCTAGTGTCCCCTTTTTACTACTGTTTTTGGGGTGAAGCATGCTCTGTTTAAACTGAACTTTTCTGTGCTATAATATGCTATTATATGTTGTGGAAATGTTAGAACCTGCTTTTACTTTTATCACAATCATGAATTCTTGTGTGAACCACTTGTTTTATATGAGTAGATCTACTAGGGGAATCCCCCACACACAGTGCCTTCCTTGATGAGCGGGAAGGGTACCACACTGAGATCCTACGGGGTTGTATGTGGCATGTGACAAGTTTTAATAAGATACAAAGGTGAACCATCCGGCAGGTATGGTCCACCATATGAGGCTCAGTTCTTCCCTCGGGATTAGCCGGTGTGACATAACTTTAGAAGAGGCTAGCCGGGACTGAGTGCAAGGTTGATTGTGATCCCCACAACTATGATACTATGATCTTTGACTTTTAAATCAAATGTGGATTCTTTTGAATCCTTTTGTTTTTGAACTTTAAGCACTTGAATTCACCAACTTTTTAGTTGACACAAATTTCTTTTGAGCATGTTTCAGGTAATCCTTGATGGGAGTCTAGCTGTTGTAGAAGACCTTGACCTAGCACCGTGACTCATGGCATTGGCTTTTTTTGTTTTTAAAACAATTTGAACAATTTACATTTATTATTGTTGGAAACAATTTGTACCGATGAATTATGTACTTGTATTGGTGGCTAGACCTACTTCTAGCCTGGTTTTTCTTTAAACATTAATGACATGTGATGTTCTCTCCTTTTGTGCTCTTATGATGGTTTGTTTCCGCTGCCATATGTTGTTGCCAGTCTGTGACGTCCCACCCTACTTGGGCCTGGGGTGTGACATGTGGTTCTTGGCTGCTTGAGTTCCCCTACTCCATGATAGCTTCAAGAGAAGTGTCAAGGTCTTGGGTTGCCATTTGTTGAGGTCTTATTGATGTAATCACTTGCAAAAGTAAGAGCCTGTTCCATATGGACTTCCTTAACATGTTCAGGGAAGTCTATCTTAGTTAGGGGTGGATGATGTGGGCTAGATATGGGTGTTTAAGGAGCACTCATCTCTCATGAGAAGGAGAGGAGAAGAGAGACTCATGCTAATCACTAAAACCCATATCCTCATCATCATAGAATTAAAGGTTAGGGATTGCTTGATTGAAGTATAAAGGCTAGGGATGGTAGATGTCCCCTAAAGGTTGATCACCTGAGTTTTGAGACTTAGAGTGAAGGCTTAACGTATGGTCAATGAGCTCATCAGGCTAAGCATCAAGAACCTCAGCACTAATCAATGATGTAATAGGAGTGGTTTGCTCCTCAGGGAAGTGGAAGCACTTGGTTCCACTTCCTCCTACATGGTTTTGGTCAATGAGCTCATCAGGCTAAGCATTAGGAACATCAGCACTGATCAATGAAGTACTAGGAGTTGTTTGCTCCTCAGGGGAAGTGGAAGCTCTTGGTTCCATTTCCTCCTGCATGGGTGGTTGTATGGGGACCTGCTCAATCTAAATAGATTGAGCAGGGGTTTGTTTAGAGTTTATTTTGTAGGTGATGGTTATTTATGGTTGTGTTGGTGGTGCAGATGTAAAAGGTGTGGGTTCAACATTGACTGGTGTTGTCAAGTTGTCACCTTGAGCAATGAGCTCTAACATTTTTGGGACCAGGGTTGTTTCTACCCCTGAGAAGCCAAAAGTGGTCTTTCTCATGATTTTAAAGATGTTGGGCTTTATCTGTCACAATTTAAGAGTAGCACATGTTCCCCTTAACTATGAGCCCAGTTCATAGTTAAGAATGTTCTAGACATATCTAGGGAATATGTAGCACTCTAAGGAGTCCATGTTTGCAAGCAAGTTTGTGTAGACAAACTGGGAGTAATGCAAATTGACACCTTAAACCATTCCATGGACTATATATGATAAGTCCTCAGGAATCTGGCCCCATCCTTTATGATTATTTCATAAGGAGTGAATAACAACATGGAGGAGGTACTTCCACTAGTAGGAGACCTTACCCTTCCTAAAGGTTCTGATAGTGTAGTCCCCTTCATATCCTATCTTCCTAAATGATTCATTCATAGTAGATTTCAAAAAAGACAGCTCGCCTTCATCATCATCCAGCCTGAGATGATAGTTGATTATGGCTGGAGTGATGAACACTGTGGACACTGATGCACGTAGTGCCTTCTCACCATCTAAGATCACCCCTTGGCAGGTCATCAAAACTCCTGCAAGTGTTCTTCATACAGTGGAGGGTCGATGGTTATAGGGGTGTGGTAGTTTGATTGTACAAGGATACGACAGACATCTGAGAAACTAGGATCTTTCTCAGATGATAATAGAGCAACCTGATTATGTTGTTTGTGAAGATGCATGGAAAAATCGAGCTAGTTTCGGGGTTCAGGGTTGATTATTTTAGAAAGTTTGGTATGAAGAAAGCTAAGAACAAAGAGGTTTTATGGGTACATTTAGGGTTAGAACTTTTGCAGATGATTAGAAGAATAAAGAGGGGGATCCATTGTAAGGATATTTATATGGTTGCATTTAAGACAAAGTTAGTGCAAAACGATAAACTTTGAAATCCGAATGTCGGTACCACCTCTGAAAAAGTGCCCAAAAAGGTGGTTATCTTGGAAATAGAAAATCTTCCAAATGTAATTTGTCTTCAAAAGTTTAAGAAAACTTCCGAAGACAATTTGACTTTGGAAGATATTCCTTAGCTTTACAAGAATTGCTTCAGAAGAAAATTACTTAGCATGTTTTGCTTCCGAGATATAGTTGGTTTTAGAAGATATTAAACATCCAAAGTTTTATTCAAGGAACAAATAAAGCTTCCGAGACTTAAGTTCTTTCGGAAGAGAACTTTCCTTCAACACATCTAAGTACATCGAAGCATATTTAAACTTCAAAAGATATATCAGGATTTCTTTCAAAGGTAAATTTCTTAGTAAGTAGTTATTAGTTTTGAAGACATAATTTTCATCCAAAGTCAACTTAATGTCTTCTGAAAGAAAATATATCTGCAATTCTCAAAATTCTAAGAAATATCATTTAGAAAAGTTCCTTCCAAGGTAAACATGGCTTATATGAGTGATGATATAGACAACTTAAGACACACATATTTTAAAGATAATTTTGAAATTAATTTAAGAAAATCTACCCAAGGTTAATCATCCCAATAGCTGGTACAAAATACTTTAATCTTTGTTCATCAAACGCTTTTGTGAACAGATCAACATATTTTTCATTTGTGTTAACTTTGACTAGTTTTATCAATCTCTTATCAAATGATAACTGATGTTGATGTGCTTTGTCTTTAAGTGCTGCACATGATTCTCTATAATAGAGATAGCATTGTTGTTGTCTATGTGGATGGAAGTCCCTTTCAAGTTGAATCCATAGTCCAATATCTGATTCTAAATCTAAAGCACTTGAGCACAGCGGCTTGCAGTAGCAATGTATTAAGCTTCAACAGTTGATGCAGACACAAAGGATTGTTTCTTGAACTGCCATAAGACTATCCTTCCACCAAGGAATTAACACCCCCCAGATGTAGATTTTATAGTCATGTTGTAGCCACCATAGTCACTATCTGTATAAGCATACATATTGAAATCAAAATTCTTTGGATACCAAGGGACCAGTTTAGGAGCACCTTTGAGATATCTAAGAATCCTCTTGACAGCAACCAGGTGTTACATCTTGGGGTTGGCTTGATATCTTACACATATGCATGTGGCAAACATGATATCAAGCCTGCTGGCTCTAAGGTACATAAGAGACCCAATCATAGCCTTGTAGAGGTGTTCATTAGCACACTGCCCCTCAAAGATCAGCTCCTAGGGAGTGGTTTCTAGCTGTAGGTATCTTTTCAACCTTACACTCAGTCAGGTGAAATCTGACTAGTATGTCTTGAGCATACTTTGACTAGTTTATGAATATGCCATTATCAACCTGCTTCCCTTGAATTCCTAGAAAGAAATTGAGTTCCCCCATGGCACTCATTTCAAATCTATTCTTTATCAACTTCTTAATGTATTTGTAGAGCTTTAGATTAGTTGACCCAAAGATGATGTCATCAACATAGTTGAACCAATATCAAGTCATTCCCTATTCCTTTAATAAAGAGTGTGCTGTCAATAGTACCCCTCTTGTAATCATGTTGAACAAGATACTATGAAAGTGTCTCATACCACTTCATTGGAACTTGAAGTAGCCCATAAAGAGCTTTTTCAAGCTTGCCCATAATTAGGATGATCTATGTCCGCAAAGCCAGGTGGTTGTGTGACATACACTTCCTCATCTATCACCCCATATAGAAATGCACACTTGACATCAAGTGGGTAGACCTTGAAATCCATGGATGCAGCAAAAGCAAGGAATATCCTAATAGCTTCAAGTCTTGCTACAGGAGCAAAACATCTATGTAGTCAATCCCTTCTTCTTGAGTGTTCCCTTGACAAACTAGTCTTGCCTTGTTCTTGATGACAAGTCCTCTATCACCCTTATTATTCATAAAAACCCACTTGGTACCTTTTGGTGTCTTCCCATGAGGAAGAGGGCATAGGTTCCAAACATTTTGTCTCTAGAATTGAAGCAGCTCCTCCTGCATTGCTTCAACTCAACTTCCATCCTTAAGAGCTTTATCAACCTTATTTGGCTCCATCTAGGACAATAAACAAGAGTATAGACAAACATTTTTATCATGGGTTTCTCCTCTTGTTCTCACCCCTGTCTCAATATCTCCAATGACGTTTGTGGTAGGATGGGACTTGTGGATTCGCAGTTGGGGAATCATGGCAAGTTGGTTTGATAGATCTAAATAAGTAAAATTCCAATCTGGTGATTGAGTATCACCCACCACATCAGCACACTTATCAAGAGAAACTTGATCCAATAAGTGTGTGACATCAATGATGTTGTCTTTAGTGGAGAGGTTGTCAGCATCATGAAATTCTTGATCACTTTCACCATCTCCATCTCCTCCTACATTGGAAACGCATTCATTTGAATTATGTGCCTCTGTGTTGGAATTTATAGGCACCTCAGATATATCAGCTGAAGAGTTTGTCATGGTTGTGATGACAGGATTTCCAACTGCAGCGCTTGTTATCACTGGAGCTAAAGAAATTTTTGCTGGGTTTTTACAAGTTTTAACAAGGATGTTTAACCATTTAAACAACAAAATGCAGCGGATATAAGGGGTTTAAAACTTGTGTAATATTCTGAAAGTAAACATTTATATGTTCAAGAAAACAAACCCAAGAACAAGGATCATATATATGTGAAAAGAAATGCTATCAAAACAACCATAGGATGTACATGTATACTACCTTTCTTGAACAAGAAATTTGGATACGGATAAGAGGAGGAAGATGATGTTTCTTGAATGTCTAGTCTTCAAAAGAGAAGACCTCAAGCTTGTATACCCACAAGCTCTTGCAAAGCACCAAACTTGTTAGGAAGTTAACACCCAAAGGCTTCTTTTCAAGCCCTTAATCCGTGAATGTTGAAGAGCAAGATGGAGAAGAAAGAGTTCTTTTGCATGTGTGAGAGAGAGAGAGTGGTTGAGTTTCTTGTTCCAAGGGATTAAAGTCTTGTCTTAAAACAAGACAAGGAATCCCAAGAAGAACCAAGAGGGCGGCCGAAAGTATGTGTTTAAAATGGGTTCCCCCCATTTTAAAATAACACCCTTTTAATTCATTTTAATCACCCATTAAGTTATATAATTAAACCAATTTTAATCTTATAACTTAAACACTCTTTTATTTCATGTTATTTAACTTATTTAAACAACATTACAAATGATATCTCACGAACAAAATATCCATATAATTTGTCTTATCTCAAATGCAATAATTCAGAAAACCCGTTTTCTAAATTGGTGTCATAATTTATTTGCTTGATCATGATCAACAAATAAATGTTTAACGGTGTTTGCTTAGTTTGTTATTGGGTATGACCCGACTTGGATCATAACGTACTAACCACATCAATCTTGTATGTGTCTTGGGCATATAAGATCCAACAATTTTATCACTTGGTTTTCTCAGTTTAAATCTTGGGTCTCGATCTCCTTTTGATAAGCTACCTGTAGATCCTAAAACATCTTCACAATATTTGTTAAAACAGTTGGTAACTAAGTCAAGATCAAATAACCAATCTAGACCAAAACCTTTCACACTTGGAGTGTGCTCATTGAAGGTCACATTGTCTGACTCCTCAACTACTCTAGTTCTAATATTGTATGCTCTATAATCCTTAGCTTGGGGAGAGTATCCAAAAAGTGTCCATCATTTGTTTCTCAGCAAATTTGGCTGTCTGATCTTTGGTATTCAAGAAAGTACATGGACATCCAAATGACCTGAGAAAACCAATGAAAGGTCCCTTTTTGTAGCACAGTTCATAATGAGTCTTACCATGAGTCTTGACTACTAAAACTCTATTCTTCACATATCAGGGAGTGTTGACTGCCTCTGCCCAGAAGGTAATAGGCTGTTTAGAGTCGGAGAGCATGGTCCTTGCAGCCTTAATAAGTGTTATGTTTCTCCTCTCAGCAACACCATTTTATTGGGGAGTCCTGGGCGTACTATATTGTCTTGTAATTCCCTTTTCATCACAAAAGTATCAAGGATTTAGTTCTCGAATTCAGTTCCCTGATCACATCTTATCATCTTGACCTTTTGATAACATTGATTCTTAATTTTTAGAATGAAGTTCTTCAAGATTTTAGGAGTCTCATCCTTAGCTCTAAAAAAGAAGACCCAAGTATATCTCATGAAGTCATCTGTGAACACCAGGCAATATGAAGTTCTTTCTAAACTCATTACACCAGTGGGCCAAAAGATATCCATATGTAATAAGTGTAGGGGAGTAGTGATGGAGTTCTTTTCCTTTGGCTTGTGAGATAATTTGTGTTGCTTTCCTTTCAGACATGCGACACAATGTTCATCACTTGTAAACTCTTTCTTTTGCATTCCAGTTACCACATCATCTTTAATTAATTTATTCATGTTCTTAAAGTTTACATGGCACATTCGTTTATGCTAAAGAAAAGACTCATCACTATTGGCTTTAGACCATAAAGCAAGAATCTTCTCTAGATGGGGAGGTTTCCTGTAAATCCATCTTGTACATGTTCCGTTTCCAGGGGGATCTGAGCAAGATGTGCTATTGAGGAATGACCATCCCAGGCTTAAGAACAATGTACTCTTGCTAAGTGAAAAGCATGTTATGTCTCTGGTCATGAAATTTGCATACACTCAAGAGATTATACCCAAGCTCCTTCACATAGTTTACATTCTTAATGCCGAGCTTACCATTTATGACTCTGCCCCTTCTAGTGATGTAACCACCTGATTCTCCTCCCAAAGCAACTAGCCCTCCATCAATTTTCTCAAAATTCTAAAGCAAAGAGCTATTGCCTGCCATGTGCCTGGAACAGCCACTATCAATGATCCATACATTTCCTTTTGTCCTCAGTTGTTCCTGCATAGAAAGAGATGGTTAGTTACTTTTGGAAACCCAAGCCTTATTGGTCTTGGACTCATCAAATGAACTGAAGATAGTTCAACAATTATTAATCCTATATGCAAACTCTGAGAATCATTTGTTGTTGTCGATGAACAACTCTCAGTCATATGGCCTTCCTTCATCTTTCACACAATCTTTGGAAGATTAGACTTGACCTTCAAGACTTTTAATGTTTTGATGACTTCGGAAGGTTTGGCGACTGGACCTTCAGAGCATTCCTTTCTTTTGAGACCAAAGTTTCTCCTGATGAGATTTTTCCACCAATCTTCTTCTTGATCACCTTGGAGCTTTTGAAAGAAGAGATTTTCCTTCTAAAGCTATCTTCTTCTTTTTCTTCTCAGAAGTTTTCTTCTTAGTCATATGGATGGTACTCTTGGGATTGTAGATGCAATCCTTAGCAAAGTGAGTAGCATAACCACACATGATGCATTCAATTGGCTTACTTTTGGAGATCTTCTATTGAGAAAAAGGTTGAGCTTGATCTCTTTCCACTTCCTTCTTCATCTTCATAGATTTAGCATCAGGCCTCTAAAGGTGAAGCTTGCTCTTGGAACTGAATGGTTCAAGCTGTGCAGCAGCGGTCCATATTTATTCAACCTTCTTTTCTTGAGCAGGATGTTTTGGACATGGGACCCCTGGTACTAGAGTCAATTGTTAAGTCTTCAGTCTTCATCACTCAAGTCCCGTAGAAATAAAGACTTGTTTTGCTTGGAGTTGAAAGTGGCCTTGATCTCTTGGGCTTCCTTTGATTTTCTTTTGCCTACCCTGATCAAGTTCTTCCGAGTTGACTTGGTCATCCTTGGTTCTTTCTTTTCTCCTGGAGGATAGTGGCCCTTCTTAGGATGATCTTTCTCACTCACTATAGATTCATCCTTCACTATCTCCTCTTTATCTTCATCCTTTTCTTGGATAGGGTCAATGAGGGGCAGCTTATCTTGACTAGTTCCACACCTTGGAGATCTTACAGAAAGTAATTTTTCACCTATCTTCTTCATTTTGGAGCTTCCGAGAGGAAAAGATTTTCCTTTTGAAACTATCTTCTTCTTCTTCTTCTTCTTCTCAGAAGTTTTCTTCTAGACCATATGAATGGTACTCTTGGGATAGTACATGCAATCCTTAGCAAAATAAGAGGTACTACCACATATGATGCATTCAACTTCCTTCTTCACCTACATAGATGATGTAGCAGGCTTCTAAGGGTGAGGCTTGCTCGTGGAACTGGATGGTTCAGGCTGTGTAGTAGTGGTGCACATTTCATCAACCTTCTTTTCTTGACCAGGATGATTTGAACATGATCTAGAACTCATGATACCAGAGTCCATAGTTGGGTCTTCAGTTTTTACAACTTCAAACCTAGTAGTGTTGAATTCTTGTTTTTGCTTGGAATTGAAAGTGGCCTTGATTTCTTGGGGTTTCTTTGTTTTTCTTTTGGCTGCCCTGATCAAGTTCTTCCTAGCAGACTTTGTCATCCATGGTTCTTTCTTCTCTCCAGGAGAGTAGTGACCTTTTTTAAGATAACCCGTCTCATTCACTTCAGGTTCATCCTTCACTATCTCCTCTTCGTCTTCATCCTCTTCTTGGATAGGATCAATGGAGGGCAGCTCATCTTGACAAGTTCCACAACTTGGAGATCTTATAGATAGTAGTGTGTGTGGAGGAGCTATCTCCCTTGAACCTAGTCCCTGCGTATTCTGATAACAAATCTTTGCATGTAAGGATGAGGATATTATGTTCTTGAAGGTTTCCTCTTCAAGAACAAATTTTTCTGCCTTGGCTTTGCTGATCACAAGCTCAGCCTTGTATTCAGTTAAATTGGTTATGAGATCTTTGATTTGAGTCCTGTAATTTGTGTGCTCATGCTTAAGAGTAGAAATTGTTTTCTCTAAATCTTCTAATTTAAGTTTATAATCATTTTCTTCTCTTTGGAAATCAGCTTTTAAAATATTTAAGGACTCAAGTTCAAATCTCACTTCCAGGTTATAGAACCTATACAAGTTAACTTTAGCAATGCATTTAGGTGTACGAAGATGTTCTAATACCATGGCTTTTTCATGATCAACCATTAGTGGTTGGTTGGAAGAAATACCTTCAACTTGAAAGCTCTAGTCAAAGCCTCCTTCTTCAACAGCAACAACTACTTGTTGTTTTGGTTGGCTTGGCTTCTCAGATCTAGGAGTGTAGTTTGGTTTGGATTGTTCTTGGCCATCATTTGTTCTTGTTGCCTTGCACTCCCTAGCAAAGGGCCCCATTTAAAAATAGTTGTAACACTTCACCTTGCTTTTGTCTAGTCCAAACTTTCTACTAGATACATTCCTGGGAAACTTTCTTCTTGTTCTCTTATAGATTTCTTAGCTCTATGAGTCAGAAGAGTCATTTGCTGGACTATCTCCATGTATTCCAGATCATCTGAATGGATACAATCCAAGTCTTCAAGAGTGAAGAGAAAGTTCCCATAACTTTCATTAGCAGACACAAAGGCTTGAGATGAGCTATGTGAAAACAAACCCGTGAACAAGGATCATATATACCCACAAGCTATGTAATATTCTGAAAATAAACATTTATATGTTCAAGAAAACAAACCCAAGAACAAGGATCATATATATGTGAAAAGAAATGCTATCAAAACAACCATAGGATGTACATGTATACTACCTTTCTTGAACAAGAAATTTGGATACGGATAAGAGGAAGAAGATGATGTTTCTTGAATGTCTAGTCTTCAAAAGAGAAGACCTCAAGCTTGTATACCCACAAGCTCTTGCAAAGCACCAAACTTGTTAGGAAGTTAACACCCAAAGGCTTCTTTTCAAGCCCTTAATCCGTGAATGTTGAAGAGCAAGATGGAGAAGAAAGAGTTCTTTTGCATGTGTGAGAGAGAGAGAGTGGTTGAGTTTCTTGTTCCAAGGGATTAAAGTCTTGTCTTAAAACAAGACAAGGAATCCCAAGAAGAACCAAGAGGGCGGCCGAAAGTATGTGTTTAAAATGGGTTCCCCCCATTTTAAAATAACACCCTTTTAATTCATTTTAATCACCCATTAAGTTATATAATTAAACCAATTTTAATCTTATAACTTAAACACTCTTTTATTTGATGTTATTTAACTTATTTAAACAACATTACAAATGATATCTCATGAACAAAATATCCATATAATTTGTCTTATCTCAAATGCAATAATTCAGAAAACCCGTTTTCTAAATTGGTGTCATAATTTATTTGCTTGATCATGATCAACAAATAAATGTTTAACGGTGTTTGCTTAGCTTGTTATTGGGTATGACCCGACTTGGATCATAACGTACTAACCACATCAATCTTGTATGTGTCTTGGGCATATAAGATCCAACAATCTCCCACTTGCACAAGATTCATACAAGATTGACGCAAGCAGTAAATACCGCCTAACAACGGTTTACTACCCTTAATACGTATGACTAAGTTCCATTCAATAACATCATCCCCTTCAAGTATCTTACTCGAAAATGTTTTAGGTGAATCAATCATCTATCCTTTTGTCACAGATGTCATGTTAAATCTTAGAGACACAGAATGATCATTCTCCATTGACTTAACTTTAGCAGGCCTTAGACATCTTACTCTCAACGAATAAGAGGAACAAATCCCATCTTGATTACATACGTCTCTCACAATCACCTCATGCTATACTTGAATTTAGTCTTATGTACTGCCATGTTTCAGAACAGCGAAGAACTAAGTCAAAGTATAATACCCGGTGAATATTAAGACCCAATATGTATCTCAGGTCAGAGGATACCAAATGATATTCGCCTTTACTCAAATTTACTTATGATCAATCAAGAGGATTCCATGTTGTAATATTTGAGATGCGGGTCAGTCCAATATTTATATCCCATAAATATCTATGAACTTTGGCAGCAACCCTTTGCTATATATTCATCCAAATGAATATCTACCAATCCAAGTTCATAATAGTCTTACCCTCATACTTGTTCCCACAGGTATGAACGACTACAGACGTTTAGAGTAAATGATTTACTCATGGATTAAACATGCAAAATTGGAACATTAGTTGAAACATTATAACCATATAATTCATTCAAGTAATAAAAGGTTCCAATATCCAAATACAAGATCACAAAATCAAATCCAGTCACTAGTATATCGAAGTCCCATGGCACAAGTATGACCCTCATGCTTTGCCTTTTCAAGAAGCTTCGTGAGTGGATCCGCAATGTTTTGATCCGTGTGAACTTTGCGAATACATATTTTTCCCTTTTCAACTTCATCCCTTATGTAGTTGAATCTCCGCTCAATGTGCCTAGTCTTTTGATGTGCACGGGGTTCCTTGATTTGAGCAATCGCACCCTCATTATCACAAAGAATTTCTAGGGGGTCCTGAATGGAAGGGACAACCCCTAGATCGGCAATGAATTTCTTCAACCATGCAGCTTCTTGAGCTGCTAATGAAGCGCGATGTATTCTGACTCTGTAGTTGATAATGCCACCACATCTTGTTTAGAGCTCTTCCAAGAGACTGCTCCTCCATCTAGGATGAAAATGTATCCCGATTGTGATGTGAGTCATCCCGATCAGTTTGGAAACTCGCATCCGTGTAACCTTTTACCACGAGTTCCTCCTCACCAGATCCATAGATTAGGAACATATCTTTAGTCCTTCTTAGGTACTTAAGTATGTTCTTAACAGCCATCCAATGACTATTTCCAGGATTTTGCTGGTATCGGCTTGTCATGCTCAAGGCGCATGACACGTCCGGCCTAGTGCATATCATTGCATACATGATGGATCCTATAGCAGATGCATACGGGATTCCCTTCATTTTATCTTGCTCATCCTTTGAGCTTGGACATTGAGTCGTACTCAATATCATTCCTCTTTGAATAGGTACCGTACCTTTCTTAGAGTTCTCCATCTTGAACCTTTTCAAGATCTTGTCAATGTATGCACTTTGATTTAAACCTATCAACCGCCTTGATCTATCCCTATAGATCTTTATTCCTAAAATGTAGGCGGCTTCACCAAGATCCTTAATGGAAAAAATAGCTTCCAAGCCAGGTTTTTATACCTTCCAAGGTTGGAATGTCATTTCCAAATAGTAGGATGTCATCGACATACAATACTAGGAAAGTGATAATGCTCCCACTAGCCTTTTTATACACACAAGCCTCATCAGCATTTTTGATGAACCCAAATTTAATTACCTCTTCATCAAAACGGTGATTCCAACTTCTTGACGCTTGCTTCAATCCATAGATTGATTTCTTTAACTTGCATACCTTGTTAGGATGTTTTGGGTCGACAAAACCTTCAGGCTGAATCATATAGACATCTTCCTCAAGATATCCATTTAGAAAAGCGGTTTTGACATCCATTTGCCAAATCTCATAATCATAATGAGCAGCTATGGCAAATAATATCCTTATAGACTTTAGCATTGCAACAGGCGAAAAAGTCTCATCATAATCAACCCCTTGAGTTTGAGTGAAACCTTTTGCTACAAGTCTAGCTTTATAAGTATCCAAGTTTCCATGCATATCGGTTTTCTTCTTGAAAATCCACTTACTTCCAACTACTTGGAGTTAAGAGGTGGTACAACCAAGTCCCATACTTGGTTGTCATACATGGATTGCATCTCAACATTCATGGCTTCAAGCCATTTGTCACAATCCAAATTGGACACTGCATCATGGTATGTGATTGGTTCATCGGAATCAACCACATAGCACCCATCCATGGAAAATCCATATCTTTCAGGTGGATTACTAGTTCTACCAGATTTGCGAACGTTTTGTGTGTATTAATCAACCATTTGATCATTCTCAACATCCTCATGTAGAGTGCTAGTATCAACCAAACGTGTATCGGGTTGTGGTTCTTGATCCTCCTCAAGATCCACTGTCTACTGCTAGCTCCTTCCATAAGGAACTGGCTTCCAAGAACTCACCCTTCTTGGCAACAAACTCCTTTTGTTCCAATGGATCATAGAAATAATATCCCATAGAATCTCTAGGATATCCAATAAAAATACACTTAGTGGAACGTTTCTCTAACTTGTTTGAGGTGGGAGTCTTTACATAAGCCTCACATCCCCACACCTTTAAATACGATAGAGATGGAACCCTTCCATGCCATATTTCAAAAGGTGTCCTTTCCACTTTCTTGGTTGGAGCCATATTTAAAATACGGGCCGCAGAGAGCAAAGCAAAGCCCCAAAATGATAGAGGCAATAAGCTTCCAGCCATCATAGATCGAACCATATCTAATAGAGTTCGATTTCTCCTTTCGGACACACCATTGTGTTGTGGTGTTCCAGGTGGAGATAGTTGTGAGATAATCCCACAACTTCTAAGATGTTCTCTAAAAGCATCACTTAGGTATTCACCTCCTCTATCGGTGCGGAGAATTTTTATTGATTTGTTGAGTTGATTTTCTACTTCATTTTGGAAGGTTTTGAACATTTCAAAAGCCTCATCTTTGTGTCTTAACAAGTACACATACCCATACCTACTATAGTCGTCGGTGAAGGTAATGAAGTACCTTTCATTATACCTAGTCATTGGCTTAAAAGGACCACATACATCCGAATGTATGATACCTAATAAATCTTTTGCCCTTTCGGTTTTGCCACTAAAAGGCGCCTTAGTCATTTTGCCTTGTAAACAAGATTCACATACATCAAATGAATCATATTCACTTGCTTTTAAAAGACCATTCTTTTGAAGAGTTTGTATGCGCTTCTTGTTTATATGACCAAGACGGCAATGCCAAAGATAGGTGTCACTCAAATCTAATTTGAGCTTCTTAGTGGTGGTTTGGTACAACGAGCTATCATATAATGTGTTTTCACGAACCAATTCATAAATACCATTAATAGGAGTAGCTTTAAAATAAAAGATGTTATTTAAAGAAACATGAATTTCATTTTCAATAAACATCAAAACATAACCATATTGTCTTAATTGTGCAACAGAAATAATGTTCCTAGTCAAACTAGGAGCATACAAAACATTGTTCAAAATTGCTTCCAAACCATTTGGAAGCTTCAGGATGTAGTCCCCTCGGGCTTCAACTTGAACTTTTGCCCCATTCCCCATGTAGAGGCTAACATCCCCTTTCTTGAAGTTTTTACTTCTTTTGAACCCCTACAACAAATTGCAAATGTGAGTCCCACATCCGGTATCCAATACCCATGTGTTAGAGGATATTATATTTAGATCAATATGAATCATGAAAATTGTACCTGAGGTCTGCCCGGCATCCCTCTTTGCTTTCAACTCTTTGAGATGGACAGGACAATTTCTTGCCCAATGTCCTATCTCCCCACACTTAAAGCATGGGTCATCCGAAGCAACCTTTTGCTTCGTCTCCGCTGGTTTTGGTGGTGGTACTTTTACCACTCCCTTTCCCTTTCTCCCAACGTACCCTTTACCTTTGGCAACACTTGCCTTGGGTGCGGGGTGAGGCCTCTTCTTGTTCCCACCTTCATTGATGGTGAGAACGGGTAAACTCTTTTACCCATGGCCGCCTCGGCTGTCTTGAGCATAGAGTGAAGCTCAGTTATGTTCTTGTCCCAACCGTTCATGTTATAATTCATGACAAAATTGTCAAACCTTTTTGACAAAGAGTTGAGGATCAAATCCGTAGCCAACTCTTTCGAGACGGGACAATTCAGCCTTTCGAGGTGGTCTATGTGGCTCTTCATCTTAAGTACATAAGACGAGACCGATTGGGTATCATCCATACGACATGCATGGAGTGCTCGAACCGTTTCGAAGCGCTCTACCCTTGCTTGTTGTTGAACGTTTCCTTCAACTGGGTTATCATGTCGTATGCTCCGTGATGTTCGTACTCCTTTTGGAGATCCGGAGTCATACTTGCCAACATAAGGCAAGACACTTGGACCGAGTCCTCAGTGTATTTCACCCAGTTTATGTAGGCCTCTTCATCTTCCTCATTGGGTTCATCGGGAATCGGATCGTCTAAGATATATGACCGTTTCTCTTGCTTGAGAACAATTCTCAAGTTTCGAAACCAATCAATGAAATTGTTATGGTTTAGACGCTCCTTTTGGAGAATGGTTCTTAGTGATAGGTTGTGTGCGGACGGAATATATTATTTTCATTGTTGTTGGTGGCCATCTACAAAATTTAACAAGGTTCAATTTTAGTATTTACGATATTATCATATTTAATTATAAATTTCTTTTATGTGTCAAACACAAAATAAAATTCTAGAATCCAACGTCACATTTAAATAGTGGTTAGGTGATTTTATCCCATTATTTAAATTAACAAGGTAGTCAACGTTTGACAATTGCAACCCTTTGCAACTTCTAGAGGTATGGGATCGACTTAAACATCGTATGTATAGTCGGCATGTAATCCCATCAACACCTTTTGTAAACCACATTGTAGGTGATCCATTTAACATGGTTTGCAAATCAAGTTACCCTACTTACACACACATGTGAGTTTACCAATATAAGTGGTTAGGTGATCTTTATCCCACAAATATGGCATTCCCACCTTAAATCACAAGTTCCCTCAAAATGGTTAGGTGACCTTTATCCCATTAAGAGTTTTCAAGTGACTTAAGTGTTGTGTAAAAGGATGGTGATAAACTTGTTTTCAAAAGACATTTTAAGTTTTCATAATTCTAGTTTAGAAAACTCTATGTACCTTGCATTTGCATGCTTTCAAATACATGGTACCCTATGGTTCCTTTAATAAAACCCCTTTTATTTAAAATCATTAATCCTTTTAATAACCTTTTATTAACCACTTAATGATTAAGAACCATTTATTTTCAGCTTGTTATGTTTATAAATTGTTAGTTATGCATATCCATATATCAAACAACCAACATAAAACAAAACAACCAAATAAGCACAATCATTCAATCATAAGTGCATAACCATAGCCACTAAGGTGACCACACTTGTTTGCCATCACAAGTGTTGTCATTAGGTCTTTCCTAAGGGTTAAAATTGACACATTAAAATTGTCCAAGAACTCCCACTCGAATCCGCATCCAAATGCTTCAAGTGTCCATGTCTTTTGAGTTCTTCCTTTGTATCTTTCTTTGAGTCTCCAACTTGTGCATCTTCTTTTACAAAATCATATCCTAATACAATTTTTCTAATAAAAGAAATGCACCTAATCTATTTATTACATAACCAATGAATAAATAAATTACAACCCAAAAGATACAAACACCAAAATTATTATTACAACCCTTTAATGAATAAAACTAAACATGACAATCACATTCATCCAAATCCAAAACACATTAGGTCAAGGCTATGTTATGCACCAAAATATGTATCAAATACAACATCCAAGAACAACCATGAACTCCCTTTTAACCCTTAAAGTTTCGGCCAACATGAACCCAAACTTTAGGATTAAGTCCAAACAAAACAATCAACCACTTGATGTTAATCTTTCAAGGTTTATTCTAAAGCATGTAAGATAAAACTTTGAAAGATAAGGGATTCATTTATCCATATCAAAACAGCCCTAATGGGTTGAAAAAGTCCAACAAAACTAACTTTTCTTGGACTTTTGAAGCAAGTTTTCCACATAACCGGCTCTGATGCCATTGTTGGGTTTTTACAAGTTTTAACAAGGATGTTTAACCATTTAAACAACAAAACGCAGCGATATAAGGGGTTTAAAACTTGTGTATATTCTGAAAATAAACATTTATATGTTCAAGAAAACAAACCCAAGAACAAGGATCATATATATGTGAAAAGAAATGCTATCAAAACAACCATAGGATGTACATGTATACTACCTTTCTTGAACAAGAAATTTGGATACGGATAAGAGGAGGAAGATGATGTTTCTTGAATGTCTAGTCTTCAAAAGAGAAGACCTCAAGCTTGTATACCCACAAGCTCTTGCAAAGCACCAAACTTGTTAGGAAGTTAACACCCAAAGGCTTCTTTTCAAGCCCTTAATCCGTGAATGTTGAAGAGCAAGATGGAGAAGAAAGAGTTCTTTTGCATGTGTGAGAGAGAGAGAGTGGTTGAGTTTCTTGTTCCAAGGGATTAAAGTCTTGTCTTAAAACAAGACAAGGAATCCCAAGAAGAACCAAGAGGGCGGCCGAAAGTATGTGTTTAAAATGGGTTCCCCCCATTTTAAAATAACACCCTTTTAATTCATTTTAATCACCCATTAAGTTATATAATTAAACCAATTTTAATCTTATAACTTAAACACTCTTTTATTTGATGTTATTTAACTTATTTAAACAACATTACAAATGATATCTCATGAACAAAATATCCATATAATTTGTCTTATCTCAAATGCAATAATTCAGAAAACCCATTTTCTAAATTGGTGTCATAATTTATTTGCTTGATCATGATCAACAAATAAATGTTTAACGGTGTTTGCTTAGCTTGTTATTGGGTATGACCCGACTTGGATCATAACGTACTAACCACATCAATCTTGTATGTGTCTTGGGCATATAAGATCCAACAATTTTATCACTTGGTTTCTCAGTTTAAATCTTGGTCTGGATCTCCTTTTGATAAGCTACCTGTAGATCCTAAAACATCTTCACAATATTTGTTAAAACAGTTGGTAACTAAGTCAAGATCAAATAACCAATCTAGACCAAAACCTTTCACACTTGGAGTGTGCTCATTGAAGGTCACATTGTCTGACTCCTCAACTACTCTAGTTCTAATATTGTATGCTCTATAATCCTTAGCTTGGGGAGAGTATCCAAAAAGTGTCCATCATTTGTTTCTCAGCAAATTTGGCTGTCTGATCTTTGGTATTCAAGAAAGTACATGGACATCCAAATGACCTGAGAAAACCAATGAAAGGTCCCTTTTTGTAGCACAGTTCATAAGGAGTCTTACCATGAGTCTTGACTACTAAAACTCTATTCTTCACATAGCAGGGAGTGTTGACTGCCTCTGCCCAGAAGGTAATAGGCTGTTTAGAGTCGGAGAGCATGGTCCTTGCAGCCTTAATAAGTGTTATGTTTCTCCTCTCAGCAACACCATTTTATTGGGGAGTCCTGGGCGTACTATATTGTCTTGTAATTCCCTTTTCATCACAAAAGTATCAAGGATTTAGTTCTCGAATTCAGTTCCCTGATCACATCTTATCATCTTGACCTTTTGATAACATTGATTCTTAATTTTTAGAATGAAGTTCTTCAAGATTTTAGGAGTCTCATCCTTAGCTCTAAGAAAGAAGACCCAAGTATATCTCATGAAGTCATCTGTGAACACCAGGCAATATGAAGTTCTTTCTAAACTCATTACACCAGTGGGCCAAAAGATATCCATATGTAATAAGTGTAGGGGAGTAGTGATGGAGTTCTTTTCCTTTGGCTTGTGAGATAATTTGTGTTGCTTTCCTTTCAGACATGCGACACAATGTTCATCACTTGTAAACTCTTTTTTTGCATTCCAGTTACCACATCATCTTTAATTAATTTATTCATGTTCTTAAAGTTTACATGGCACATTCGTTTATGCTAAAGAAAAGACTCATCACTATTGGCTTTAGACCATAAAGCAAGAATCTTCTCTAGATGGGGAGGTTTCCTGTAAATCCATCTTGTACATGTTCCGTTTCCAGGGGGATCTGAGCAAGATGTGCTATTGAGGAATGACCATCCCAGGCTTAAGAACAATGTACTCTTGCTAAGTGAAAAGCATGTTATGTCTCTGGTCATGAAATTTGCATACACTCAAGAGATTATACCCAAGCTCCTTCACATAGTTTACATTCTTAATGCCGAGCTTACCATTTATGACTCTGCCCCTTCTAGTGATGTAACCACCTGATTCTCCTCCCAAAGCAACTAGCCCTCCATCAATTTTCTCAAAATTCTAAAGCAAAGAGCTATTGCCTGCCATGTGCCTGGAACAGCCACTATCAATGATCCATACATTTCCTTTTGTCCTCAGTTGTTCCTGCATAGAAAGAGATGGTTAGTTACTTTTGGAAACCCAAGCCTTATTGGTCTTGGACTCATCAAATGAACTGAAGATAGTTCAACAATTATTAATCCTATATGCAAACTCTGAGAATCATTTGTTGTTGTCGATGAACAACTCTCAGTCATATGGCCTTCCTTCATCTTTCACACAATCTTTGGAAGATTAGACTTGACCTTCAAGACTTTTAATGTTTTGATGACTTCGGAAGGTTTGGCGACTGGACCTTCAGAGCATTCCTTTCTTTTGAGACCAAAGTTTCTCCTGATGAGATTTTTCCACCAATCTTCTTCTTGATCACCTTGGAGCTTTTGAAAGAAGAGATTTTCCTTCTAAAGCTATCTTCTTCTTTTTCTTCTCAGAAGTTTTCTTCTTAGTCATATGGATGGTACTCTTGGGATTGTAGATGCAATCCTTAGCAAAGTGAGTAGCATAACCACACATGATGCATTCAATTGGCTTACTTTTGGAGATCTTCTATTGAGAAAAAGGTTGAGCTTGATCTCTTTCCACTTCCTTCTTCATCTTCATAGATTTAGCATCAGGCCTCTAAAGGTGAAGCTTGCTCTTGGAACTGAATGGTTCAAGCTGTGCAGCAGCGGTCCATATTTATTCAACCTTCTTTTCTTGAGCAGGATGTTTTGGACATGGGACCCCTGGTACTAGAGTCAATTGTTAAGTCTTCAGTCTTCATCACTCAAGTCCCGTAGAAATAAAGACTTGTTTTTGCTTGGAGTTGAAAGTGGCCTTGATCTCTTGGGCTTCCTTTGATTTTCTTTTGCCTACCCTGATCAAGTTCTTCCGAGTTGACTTGGTCATCCTTGGTTATTTCTTTTCTCCTGGAGGATAGTGGCCCTTCTTAGGATGATCTTTCTCACTCACTATAGATTCATCCTTCACTATCTCCTCTTCATCTTCATCCTTTTCTTGGATAGGGTCAATGAGGGGCAGCTTATCTTGACTAGTTCCACACCTTGGAGATCTTACAGAAAGTAATTTTTCACCTATCTTCTTCATTTTGGAGCTTCCGAGAGGAAAGATTTTCCTTTCAAAACTATCTTCTTCTTCTTCTTCTTCTCAGAAGTTTTCTTCTAGACCATATGAATGGTACTCTTGGGATAGTACATGCAATCCTTAGCAAAATAAGAGGTACTACCACATATGATGCGTTCAACTTCCTTCTTCACCTACATAGATGATGTAGCAGGCTTCTAAGGGTGAGGCTTGCTCTTGGAACTGGATGGTTCAGGCTGTGTAGTAGTGGTGCACATTTCATCAACCTTCTTTTCTTGACCAGGATGATTTGAACATGATCTAGAACTCATGATACCAGAGTCCATAGTTGGGTCTTCAGTTTTTACAACTTCAAACCTAGTAGTGTTGAATTCTTGTTTTTGCTTGGAATTGAAAGTGGCCTTGATTTCTTGGGGTTTCTTTGTTTTTCTTTTGGCTGCCCTGATCAAGTTCTTCCTAGCAGACTTTGTCATCCATGGTTCTTTCTTCTCTCCAGGAGAGTAGTGACCTTTTTTAAGATAACCCGTCTCATTCACTTCAGGTTCATCCTTCACTATCTCCTCTTCGTCTTCATCCTCTTCTTGGATAGGATCAATGGAGGGCAGCTCATCTTGACAAGTTCCACACCTTGGAGATCTTATAGATAGTAGTGTGTGTGGAGGAGCTATCTCCCTTGAACCTAGTCCCTGCGTATTCTGATAACAAATCTTTGCATGTAAGGATGAGGATATTATGTTCTTGAAGGTTTCCTCTTCAAGAACAAATTTTTCTGCCTTGACTTTGCTGATCACAAGCTCAGCCTGGTATTCAGTTAAATTGGTTATGAGATCTTTGATTTGAGTCCTGTAATTTGTGTGCTCATGCTTAAGAGTAGAAATTGTTTTCTCTAAATCTTCTAATTTAAGTTTATAATCATTTTCTTCTCTTTGGAAATCAGCTTTTAAAATATTTAAGGACTCAAGTTCAAATCTCACTTCCAGGTTATAGAACCTATACAAGTTAACTTTAGCAATGCATTTAGGTGTACGAAGATGTTCTAATACCATGGCTTTTCATGATCAACCATTAGTGGTTGGTTGGAAGAAATACCTTCAACTTGAAAGCTCTAGTCAAAGCCTCCTTCTTCAACAGCAACAACTACTTGTTGTTTTGGTTAGCTTGGCTTCTCAGATCTAGGAGTGTAGTTTGGTTTGGATTGTTCTTGGCCATCATTTGTTCTTGTTGCCTTGCACTCCCTAGCAAAGGGCCCCATTTAAAAATAGTTGTAACACTTCACCTTGCTTTTGTCTAGTCCAAACTTTCTACTAGATACATTCCTGGGAAACTTTCTTCTTGTTCTCTTATAGATTTCTTGGCTCTATGAGTCAGAAGAGTCATTTGCTGGACTATCTCCATGTATTCCAGATCATCTGAATGGATACAATCCAAGTCTTCAAGAGTGAAGAGAAAGTTCCCATAACTTTCATTAGCAGACACAAAGGCTTGAGATGAGCTTTTCTCTTGGAATGGGCTTCCTTGGATGTAGCTCTCCCTTGGTGTCTCAGGGAAGGTGATGAAAGGACCCTTTTGTAAGTTGTCAGGGTAGTAGATAAGATACTGTGGTGCTCTACAATCCCTTTCAACCACATGGATGGCTGAACTCCATTGATTGCTAGAAGAGCTGCTTGATGGATTCTGCATGTTCATCTCCATCTAGAAGCCAGTAAAGATACCGTACAACTCTGTGAGATTAAGGGTGAAGAGGTTCTCAGTTCTCTTAATGGCCACACAGTAGTGAGTCCATGTGTGGGAAGTGAGAACACGAACTTTCTCGCAAGTCCCTATTCTCAAGTTTTACTCCAACATCCATGAGAGTGTCTATAATCTCAACATACATGAAGTATTATTGAGTCATAGTTTCACCTGTCTTGTAAGTGAAGTTCTCAAATTATTGCTTCATGAGGTCCTTCTTGTTTTGTTTAGACTCATCAGACCTCTCATACATGAGCTTCAGTGCATTCCAAAGCTGCTTAGCAGTTTTGCACTTCTTGAAGCCTTTGTATATAGAGTTGGGAAGAGCAGTTTGAAGATCGATCATGGCCTTCTGTGGAAATTCGATTAATGATGGATCGAATATTACAATCGTATTGTTGCCATTTATCAGATCTGTGATGCGGAATCTCACAGACCCGTTGATGATTTCAAGTGAAGATCTGTTGCAAGATTTAATGTATGATGGTGAATAAATGATGAACAATCAAGAACACATTCATAAATATTCATTCATTCATATGTATGATGATGCTAGGAGATTACAAAGGGAGTTTGTAAGAAAAATCTCTCTCACACACACTCAACTTAATTTATTCTCTCACTAGCCTAATTATTAGCCATGCTTGCTTAGAGAATTCTTGCTTACTTTCTAATGGTTAGCGTATAAAATGACTACACTTAGTCTATTTATACGCTTTACATAAATAAACAAAATTACATTTAAGCCCTAATGATTACACAAATATTCTTCAACGTCTGACAAATTCTCTATTGCTGATGCCTGACTGCTGGGTACTGACGTCACTCGCGACGTCCGCTGATGTTGACTGTTGACTTTGACCACGGTTGACTAAGTTTGACCAAGTTTGACTTTGTTCAACTTTCTTCGTTTTGATCATATTTTCAGCGTAGCTTTACCGTGTCAGTTGTGGTAATCATCATGAGATTCGGCACTTAGGTTTTGGTAAGTATCATCTTCAAATAGTCTAACACCTTTTGATCTATGTCTATCTTCTTCCAATCTTTTTTATAATAGGCAGCCACTTCCTTTGGTATCATCCCACCACCAGTAGTAGGTGAAGTGGTGCCTGGGATGTGAGGTCTTGTGACAACAGATCTCCACATCCTACTGTCTTGGGACTTGATGAACCCTTCCATATGTTGGCACCAAGTATTAAAGTTATCAGGACTGATCAGTGGAGATTTTGTCATGGTACCAGTTTCCATATCAGCCTTTGAAAGAGTTGCCATTTGAGTTAGTAAGTGTATTGTGAAACTGAAGGGATTTAAGATTTTGAGATCTTACAATCAAGAGCCTGAAACGCTCTGATACCAATTGAAAAACCAGTGAAAGGGGGTCAATGCAACAGTTTTACAATGTTTGGAGAGACTAAGAACACTTAATGGATCAAATAGGGAACCAGCTTTAAGGTGAAACAAAGAACACAAGTAAAGAACAGAACAAGAACACAATAACATTGTTTTTTAGAATGCTATATATTCTATCAAGTTCTTTTTACAAAGTGTTACAAAGCTTAAATCTAATGACAAGTACTTTAGATACTTTATACTACATCCTACAACCGGCCATACTTTGAAGGCCAGCTGGAAACACTAATCTGGATAACATGATTATTGTAAAGTCAAAAGCTAGATTGCTATAGCTCACATCTGCCTTTTGACCGGTGACTATGATATGCCATAGCTCACATCCTAATATATTACAAAAAGGATAAACGTACACAAGTAGAAAGTTATAGATACTAGACCATATTCTCCAGTTGACAAAAGTGTGGACTTTTCACAAACTCATATAAGTTGGTGAGTTTTATTAGATGGCAGCGAAAAGTGGTTCAGCTTTTGTCAAAAGTAAGTCAGATAAAGCATGTCTTCTCTGTCTTTGGAAGAAATCAGTCTCTTGGCTTTGAAATACTTTGTCTGAAACTTCAGAAGACTTCATCTTTGACTTCTGAAGAAATGGTCATTTGGCTTCGGAAGATTTGATACTTGGTGTATTCATTTAGTTGTATCAAATCTTCCGAAGTAACTTCCTTGTATTTTACATGTGCATACTGAGAGCTCTTGGCTACATCAGCCTCTAAGTGTAATCCTTACAGATACCTTAAGAAGTACGAGATCATTGACATTGTATTCCAAGGGTTTTCGTCATTTGTCTGCATAGTACTTTTGATGATCTTTAGTAGCGAGCAAGTTATCATAGATCTTATGAACTTTGTCGGTTAATTCTTGAATCATCTCCAGACCACTGAGTTATGCTTCATCGATCTCAGACCAACATATGGGAGATCGACACTTTCGGCCATAAAGAGCTTCAAACGGTGCTATTTTGATACTGGTATGATAACTATCGGCCATAAATCTCAAGTTGAACAAGTAACAAGGATGCCGGTGTTTGACTTTGACCTTTAAGGACACATAAAGAGTTATGTCCTTTTTTATGTCGAGCCACTAAGACTGATTATGAAGATTCATAAACATTATATCGGCAGTAGGATTATAGGAATAACAAGATATGTAAGCTTTGTTCATGATGATGGTATGGGGATTATCTCGATTAGGAATCTAGAGGCGATCCAAGAACTAAAGCGAACCATCAAATTTGGTTTCGATTGATGTTCAACATCACATAACATTTCATCATACATGTTGCCTTCAGTGATAAAACATGTAGAGCTTCAAGAATGTAAGGCCCCTTTCCCGGGAACCCCACAGTTGGTCATTCATAGCACTTTTCATAATAAAACACATTCAGATTTATCAAAACAAGGAAACTTTGCAGCAGAATAATTTAATAAAAACCATAGCATTCTAGTTGTATTTCAAAACAAAATAACTTTTCAGCGTGTCATGGATGTCAGTCTTTATTTGCCAAGTAGCTTCAACTCCGTGCCACCCTCAGCAACCACATTACCTACCAACTGAAAATGCGTATAAAAAAGTCAGCGTTGTTGAGTGAGTTCTAGTTTAATAATATATAAAATATACTTTTGTAAACTTCACCCGGTGATCATTCATCATCATACATAATCAATCACTAAGGGATTCTTTATCTTTCTTTCTTTCATTATCCTTCACTTTCATTGTCTAGGTTTGCACAAAGCAAGAGTCTATATTGTTGGTTGGCAACAGATGCCGAACCCCTATCGGTACACATTAATAAGTGGTAGCTAACCCCAACAGTTGATCCACACTGCTAGGCACGAAGCCTGCTCATGAACTTTGATCCCATTAGTTTATTAGCCAATCACAAGGATTAGACCCCGGATGTGCCTTCTTAGGCTGAAATAGCCACACATCAGTTGAGCTAACGACAACATGGTCGTGAACGTCCGTTCGAAAAGCTTGCAAGGCTTTTCACCTATTGTTAGGGCCCTGGGGTAACATTTATTAAGTTTCACTGTCCTTTGTTTATTCCTTTGTGTCCACTTATTATGAATAATACTTTTATAATATTATTACCTTAAAATCACATATCATGAAACCGTAATAATTATTCATAGCAAGCAGCCCATAAGAAGGTAAATAAAACATTAGAAACATAGAACAACCATATACACCCATTAAACATAAGTTCATAACACTTAAACTCTATACCCAAAATTTTAAAAAACTCCTAAGTGTTCACAACGTATGAGTAACATATACAGCGGATGACTTAAAGTACTTAGTATCCACAGCGGACAACCTAAGTCTACAGCGGACAGCCAAGGTCCACAGCAGATAAGTAAAACACTAAGTTTTGACAGCGGATGAACATAGTCCAATGCAGATAGCCATAGTCCAATACAGATAGCCATAGTCCAATGTGGATGAATAATAACATCCACAGCGGATAACTAAAAGTTAACAGCGGATGAAATAAGCAGACGTAGAAAGTTTTTTCTAAGGGTTCACATCGGACAGTGTCCACAGCGGATAACCAACGTCCACAGCGGACAACTTAAAACCCCTTAAGTGTCCACAGCGGACATGTAAGTCAACAGCGGACGTTCTACATTTCTAAGTGTCCACAACGGACACACAATGTCCATAGCGGATGACCAACATCAACAGCGGACACTTTGTTCAATACCTGCGATGTAACATATGAAGTTTTCCAATCCTAAACATCATCCTAAGCTGAACTTAGCATAGATCTAACATGTTACAAGCTTAAAACATATCAAATATCATCATAACATCGAATCACTTAAAATAAACATACTTCAAACACAACCGTATACCAGGTAAAACTCATAGTTTGGTTAGGAAAAACAGAATTTCTTATGCATATCAGCCCCAAAACAAGTAGAAAACATGTAAAAGTGGGGATCTAGAACTCACCGCTAATTGCTTTCGAGTAAAACTCCTCCAAACCTGAGAGCGACCTGGAGTCCTAGCGCCTAAACATATCGAAATAAGCAGCCAACACAAGAAGCACGTAAGAATCGTTCCAGCAGCTCGAACACAGCTGAAAACCGAGCAGAAAACACAAGAAAACCTCACCTACAAGCAGCTCTTCCTCCTCTCTCTCTTTAGAAACTGATTGCAGCTTCTTCCTCCATTTTTCTCTCTAAAAACCGATTGCAGCTTCTCTCTCTCTCTCAAGCAGCCAGAACCAAGTCTGAAAAGGAAAGAGTGGGTTGCCATTACTCTTTTAAATCCCATAATGGGCAAGTTTGCCACTTGCATAACTTTAACCCCTTGACTTGGGATATTTCACCTTTCTTTCTTTTTACTCTTCTTTTCTTTTCCTTTTAGTAAATTTCAGGGTGTTACAAAGAATACATGTTTTGATGACAGATTGACTATTACTCACTAAAGCATAACAACATCCTTCTAACTCAATGCAACAGCTATAGCATTCACTTTTCTAGGATGATAATGAATCTCGCAGTCATAGTCACTATTTGATTCAACCCATTGTTATTGCCTAATGTTAAGTTGTTTCTGATTGAAGATATGTTGGACACTCTTATGATCGGTAAAGACAACATACTTGGTGCCATAGAGATACTGTCTCCAAATTTTTAGTGCAAAGATGACCACAGCTTACTCAAGATCCGGAGTGGTATACTTCATTATATGAATCTTGAGTTGCCTTGAAGCATAGGCTTTAAGTTTCCCTAGTTTCATAAAAACACAACCAATGCTTTAGTTAAAAGCATCAAACAAACATTGAAATAATCATTCCTATCCGGGTGAGTCAAATTTGGAGCATTGCATAACTTATGTTAGAGAGTTCGAAAGGGTTTCTCTTATTTTGGCCCCCACCTAAAACGCTTATCCTTATAAAGTAAAGAGTGTGGGCACATCAATCTTAGAAAAGTTAGGAATGAAACAAAGATAATATCCGGCTAGATCGAGGAATGAACGAATCTCACTAGGAGTGGTTCAACTCAGTTCTTCATTGCTTTGATATTTTTAGGATTTATATAAATTCCTTTCTCATTCATAATATGACCAAGGAATTGGACTTTCTTATGATAGAATTTGCACTTAGAAATTTGGCATAAGTTTCTCCTTTTTCAAGAGTTCAAGGATTCAGCGAAGATGTTGCTCATGATTAGACTTGGACTTTGAGTAAATCAGAATATCATCAATGAAGAAGATTATAAATTTGCCCAAATATGGCTTACACATGCGGTTCATCAAATCCATAAACATTGCAGGTGCATTGGTCAAACCATAAGGTACAACTATGAATTCATAATGGTCATATCTAGTACAAAAAGATGTTTTGGGAAAGTCATCATTGTGAACTCAAGCAGATGATAACCAAAATGAAGATCAAACCTGGAGAGGTGAGATACTCCTTGAAGCTGATACAAAAGGTCATCATTTCTTGGTAAGGGATATCGACTCATGACAGGAGTTTGTTGAGTTCATGATAGTCTATTCACACCCAATCCTTCTTATAAAAAATTAGATAGGAGATCTCCAAGGTGAGAAACTTGGACGGATGAATCCTTTAATGGAAATCTCTTTAAGTTGACTAGCAAGTTCTTGTGTTTTGGATAGTGCAAAAAGATAAGAAAACTTTGCCATGGTTGTTGTACCAGGCACAAGATGGATTCAAAACTGACTAAACATACAAGAGGAAAGCCAACACGAGAATAGTTTTGACAAGTAGATTTTCTATTTTGAAACACTACTAGAAGAATCATATGAGAATTCGTGGTGAGTTTTATAAATTAAGAAAGCAAATGTTAGGGATAAGATAATTCAACTCACAATAAGATATTTTGAGTGTAAAAGTTTGTGTAAGATCATCTGAAGATTATGAGGCTGATGCAACCAACAAGCCAGAACAACCAAGTCTTCCATGAAGGCTCTAAGGAACAAAGATGAACTAGCTTTGGAAGTCTTACACTCTCAAATATGTCTAAGTGTAAGATCTTCCGAAGCTAACAGTTCAGAAGGAGTTACTTGGAAGTTTCACACTCAAACAAAAAATTATTCTAAGTGTGAAATCTTCCGAAGCCAAAGACCAGCATCTTCCGAAGCCAAAGATGAAATCTTCCGAAGCTTCAGAGACAAAGTCTTCCGAAGCTGAGAAGACTGATTTCTTCAGAGGATAGAGAAAATATGCTTTCTCTTAATCAACTTTGATAAAGCTGACACACTTTTCGCTGCCTGCTCTGGTGGTTCACCTACTTTACACAAGTTGGTGAAACTTCCAAGCTTTATCAAAAAGTTTGAATGGTCTTTCTCTGTAACTTACCTTACATGTTCCTATAGACTTTTGTATTAGGAAAAGTCAGTGAGCTATGGCATGTCATAGTCACTAGTCAAAAGGCAATTTGCCATTTGACTTTAGATTGATCTTGTTGTCCAGATTAGTCAAATCTCAATCTTTACATGTAAGTGACGGTTGGAGGTTGTAGTATAAAAGTGTCTCAGGTTCTTGTAATTTCTTTATGCTTTGTAACACTTGTAAAAGAACTTAAGATCAATATATAACATCCTCGAAAACCAATCTTGTGTTCTTGTGTTCTTAGTTCTGTCTCTTTAATTTACTTGTGTTCTTAGTATCATCTGTTTAAGTTACCAGTTCCCTATTTGAATTGTTAAGTGATCTAAGTTCTCTCCTCAGTGTGAAACTAAGTGTTAAGTACCTTTACCCGGTCCTGCATTTGGTATCAGAGCATTCCAGGCTCTTGATTGTAAGATCTCACCATCTTTAATCCTCTTAGCTTCACACATCACTTAACTCTTCAAATGGCAGCTATCTCTATGACAAAGCCCCACTGATCACTCTTGAGGATTTTGACACTTGGTGCCAAAGAATGGAAGGCTTCATCAAGTCTCAAGATTCCAGGATGTGAGAGTCTGTTGTCAATGGACCTCATGTACCATGCACCTCTTCAGTTGTTGCTGGTGGTGGCATGATACCAAAGGAGAGGGCTAACTTTTCTGATGAAGACTGGAAAAGGATTGATATTGATCAGAAAGCCATGACAGCCCTCCAAACTGCTCTTCCAAACTCCATCTACAGAGGTTTCAAGAAGTGCAAGACCGCTAAACAGCTATGGGATGCACTAAAACTGATGTATGAGGGGTCCAATGAAGCCAAGGAAAACAAGAAGGACCTCCTGAAGTAGCAGTTTGAAAATTTCACCTTCAAGACAGGTGAAACATGACTCAACAATACTTCAGGTATGTTGAGATTGTGGATACTCTGGCTGATATTGGAGTAACTATTAAGAACAGGGATATTGTTAGGAAGTTCTTGTCCTCTCTTCCCAGACAATGGACACACTACTGTGTGGTCATTAAGAGGACTAGAAACCTCAAGACCCTTACTCTCACTGAGTTGTATGGGATACTCAGTGGATACCAGATGGAGATGAACATGCAAAATTCATCTGGTAACTCTAATACTCACCAGAGTTCAGCCCTTCATGTGGGTGAAAGGGATAGCAGAGAACCACAACATCATCTTATATGCTACCCTGAAACTTCACAGAAGGGTCCCTTCATCACCTTCCCAGAGACACCCAGAGAGAACTACATCCAAGGAAGTCCCTTCCAAGAGACAAGTTCCTCTCAAGCCTTTGTCTCTATTGATGAAAGTTCAGGCAACTTTCTCTTCACTCTTGAAGACTGGACTGTATCCATCTAGATGATCTAGAATATATGGAGATAGTCCAGCAAATGGCTCTTCTCACTCACAGAGCCCAGAAGTTTTACAAGAGGACTGGGAGAAGGTTTCCTAGCAATGCAGCCAGTGGCAGGTTTGGGCTAGACAAAAGCAAAGTGAAGTGTTACAACTGTAACCAGATGGGACACTTTGCCAGAGAATGCAAGGCACCTAAGTCAAACGGTGGCCAAGCATCATCCAGGCCAAACTACACTGAAGGAGGGCACCAGAATGAGAAGCCAAGACAGCAAGCTGCAGTTGCTGTTAAAGAAGGAGGCTTTGACTGGAGCTTCCAAGCTGAAGATGCTTCTCTAAATCAAGCTCTCAAGGCTGAACATGATGAAGCCAAGGTATTAGAACATCTTTGTTCTCCTGAATGTATTGCTAAAGTAAACAGATACAGGTCTTACAACTTAGAAATGAGATCTGATATTGAGTTTTTAAACATTTTAAAAGCTGATTTAAGAAAGCTGAAAATGATTAAAAGCTTAAAATAGAAGATCTAGAGAGAACAATTTCAACTCTTAAACATGAGCAAACAAATTACAAGACTCAAATAAAAGATCTTATAACTATAGAATTCTTGAAATTACTTATAAAAGACTTGGTCAAAACCAAAGGATGAAAGAAAAGTTTGTGTATGAAATTTAAAAAAATGAGCAAGTCTTTTAAAGAGGGTTATGATTGGAATTTAAAAAAAATGCAATTAAATAAAAAAATAAATGAAAGGATATTAAATTAGTTTATAAGTCTTAGTTTTTATAAAATCTCTATGATAAATATGATTATTTGAAATTATTTTAGATAAAAGATATATACATATACACACACAAAAACACAACTGAGACCCGAAACCATGAAGAAATCATCGGGCATGAAACCGTAATACATCAAAATGAACAAAAGTAATCGTACTGTAACGCTTACGGAAGAACAATGGAAGTCGAACGGAGGGAGATGCCTCACACGGGTAAGCACACGGTTGCGGGAGTGTCGCCGGAGGCTAGTGATCACAAAGGTAGGCGGTCGAAGGAAGCTTCTCGTACAACGACGTCGACGGCAGAAGAGAGTTTGATGGCAGCAAGGGTTTGACGGCAGCAAGGGTTTGACGGCAGCAGGGATTTCGGTTGCTAGAATGGAGCCGCAGAAGCTGCGTAAAGGCGGAGGAGAAATAAGCACTGCCGTCGGCAGTTGATGGTGGGGTTGTTTAGGGTTTTGAGAGGAAATCGTGAATGGAACCGTGGGTTGGGGTGGGTTAAATGGTTATTGGAATTTAAATTTGGGGAAATGGCACTTAAGTCCCTCAAGTTGATATAGTTAACCTAAACCCAATTTACTTTAAATAATTTAATTACATAGCAAGGTTAAATAATCAAATAAATCATGAGAGAATGTTAAAGTAACGAAGGTTGAGTTGATGACGTTAACCTGGAAATAAGGGGTGTCACATCATCCCCTTGTTGAAAGAATTTTCGTCTCGAAAATTAGAACATTAGATTTGCGACGAACACAGATTCAACGATCTGCAAAGCACAATGAGTAGGTTTTTCCGAGAATTTTGAAACGGTTCAAAGGAAAAGAATTTGGAACTTCAAGGTTGTGACATCATTCTTGTTGAAGGGAATTTCGTCTCGAAATTTAAAGAAAGGATTCTTAAGAATGGTACCTTAAGAAATGGATATCTGATCTTTAAACAGTTGCGGGTACTTCTTTTTCATCTGATCTTTGCGTTCCAAGGTAAACTCTGGTCCACGCTTTGAATTCCACCTAACGCGCACAATAGGAATCTTGCTACGCTTTAGGGTTTTGATTTCTCGATCCATAATTTCAACTGGTCTTTAATAAAACGTATTTGGTCATCAATCTCCAGTTCCTCCAAAGGTACAATCAGTGATTCGTCAACTAAGCATTTCCTCAAATTGGATACATGAAACACATTGTGTATTCCACTGAGCTCTTCAGGTAGTTCAGCTGATAGGCTACTGGACCAACCCTTTTGATAATCTCAAATTGTCCTACGTAGCGTGGATTCAACTTTCTCATTTCCCAAACCGGATTACACCTTTCCAAGGTGAGACTTTCAGAAGTACTTTGTCACCAACCTGAAATTCTAATGGTTACGGCGCTTATCTGCGTAGCTCTTTTGTCGATCTCGTGCCGCTGCCATATGGTTACGAATTTGCACGATCTTCTCAGTCGTCTCATGCACAAGTTCAGGACTGTAAGTTGGCTTCTCCACCTTCTGCCCAATAGACCGGTGATCGGCCCTTATGTCCATACAGTGCCTCAAATGGTGCAGCTTTGATTGAAGTGTGATAACTGTTATTATAGGAGAACTCAACCAATGGTAAATGAGTTTCCCAACTACTGCCAAATCAATCACACAGGCATGCAACGTGTCTTCCAGTATCTGGATCGTACGCTCACTCTGACCATCTGTTTGCGGATGATACACAGTGCTCATATCCAACCGCGTTCCTAATGATCGTTGTAAGGATTGCCAAAAATGAGAAGTGAACCGAACGTCACGATCAAATATGATAGCTACTAACACACCATACCGAGAGACTATTTCCCTTAAATAAATCCATGTCAACTTGTCCATTCGTTCCGTCTCTCGGATTGCCCGAAATTGTGTGGATTTTGTTAAGCGATCTACTATAACCCAGATGGTATCTCATCCGTTGGGAGTCCTAGGTAACTTTGTGATAAAGTCATTGAAATCTGCTCCCATTTCCATATGGAATTTCTGGTTGCTGAAGTAGACCGGATGGTCGCTGGTATTCCACCTTAACTTTAGAACAACTCAGGCATCTGCTTACGTAGGTGGCAATCTCAGCTTTCATGTTCGGCCACCAGTAGAACTCCTACAGATAATGATACATCTTGTCTGAACCCGGATGAATTGAGTAACGTGACATATGTGATTCATCCATTACCAGCTCTCGTAACCCCCATATTTGGTACCCAGATTCGTTCCATGAAATAACGGATTCCATCAGTCTTGATCTCTAACTGTTTCTCCATGCCCCATATGGATTCAGCCTTCAGATTTTCAACTTTCAAGGCCTCAGATTGAGCAGCCTTGATTTGCAGTGGCAGATCGGAATGGATGGTCATTTGTAATGCATGCACCCCGACGGGGTTTTGGTGTTCTTTTCGACTGAGGGCATCGGCTACCACATTAGCCTTACCCGGGTGATACTTAATTGCACAATGGTAATCATTGAGCAATTCTAACCACCGTCGTTGCCGCATATTCAGATCTTTCTGATCATATATGTGTTGGAGGCTCTTGTGATTTGTATAGATCGTGCACTTGGTTCCATATAAGTAGTGCCTCCAGATCTTCAAGGCAAACACTATAGCTCCTAGTTCCAGATCATGCGTTGTATAGTTCTTCTCATGCACCTTGAGCTGTCTAGATGCATAAGCAATGACATTGTTGCGTTGCATCAGTACACATCCCAAACTTGGATGGATGCATCACAGTAAAAACAAAGTCATCAGTCCCTCTGGCAACGCTAGAATCGGCGCACTACAGAGTTTGTCCTTAAGTGCCTGAAATGCTGATTCCTATTTGCTGCCCCACTTGTAGATAGTTCTTTATGAGTCAGGGCAGTCAAAGGTTGTGCTAACTTTGAGAATCCCTTGATGAATCGTCTGTAATAGCCCGCCAAACAAAAGAATTGCCGCACTTCAGTAGGCGTTTTTGGCGTCGGCCAATCCTTGATTGCGTCAATTTTGAAGGATCTACATGTATATTTTTCGTTCACCACATGTCCAAGAATTTTACTTCTCACATCCAGAAGTCGCATTTTGAGAACTTTGCATAAAGTTGTTCATTCTTCAACAGATCCAGAATGGTTCTCAAGTGTTCCTCGTGATCTTCCTTATTCTGAGAGTAGATGAGTATGTCATCAATGAATACAATGACAATTTTATCCAAATAAGGGTTGCAAACACGGTTCATGAGGTCCATGAAAACTGCTGGGGCATTGGTTAGTCCAAAAGGCATGACCGCGAATTCAAAGTGTCCATAGCGAGTCCGGAATGCTTCTTCGGGATGTCTTCCTCTCGAACTCGTTCTGATGATAACCCGATAGTAGATCAAACTTGGAATAGTAGCTTGATCCTTGCAATTGGTAAAATAGGTCATCAATACGTGGGAGTGGATATGTTCTTGATAGTCACCTTATTCAGCTCCCGGTAATCAATACACATTCTAAAAGTTCCATCTTTCTTCTTCACAAAAAGCACTGAGCTCCCCAGGGTCAATAGCTGGGACGTATGAATCCTTTGTCTAGCAATTCTGTAGTTGCTTAGACAACTCTTGCAATTCGTTCAGTGCCAAACGGTACGGCGCCCGAGCGATCGAGCAGCTCCTGGTGTCAACTCGATTTGAAACTCTATGTGTCTGTGGGAGGAGGCCAGGCAAGTCTTCTGGAAATACTTCTGGAAAGCCTATGACAACCGGAATATCCTTGATATGCTTTTCGTCCACCTTCTTTTCCGTAACTAGTGCTAATAAAGCAAAATGCCCTTTCCAAAGGCATTTCAGGGCCTTCAGATATGAGATGATGCCAACCACAGCACCAATCTTGTCGCCTTCAACCGGAAGGATCTCATCACCCGAGATGGGTATCTTGATCAGTTTCTACTTGCAGATAATCTTCGCATTGTTCTTGGACAGCCATCCATCCCAACAACTACGTCAAAGCTACCAAGTATGAGGGGGATAAGGTCTATATCGAAGGTGTGCTTGGATAAGCCTAGCTTACATTCTTGAATACTTGGGTAGCTAGTATCGTCCTACCATCTGCTATTTCTATGGCACCTCAGAGTTCAAGTCAGTAGATACTACTCCTAGTACTTTACTAAACTCGTTGGACACATAGCTCTTATCAGCACCAGAGTCAAATAAAACAGAGGCAAAACAACAATTTACAGGAAATCTACCTGACATACAGTAGGGTCATACGAGCCTCACCTGAGCTAAAGACGAAAGTTGTGCCCTTGCCACTGCCACTTCAGCCACTGTGTTGTCTCTGGGTTTATCAGCAGTACCATTTCCACCTTCTTTGATCTTTGGACAATCCCTCTGCGATGCCCATATTGCCCACATTCATAGCACCGGTCTGGTTATTGTTTTGCTGTTGTTGCTGTTGTGGCCCTTTTGCTGAGAGGTTTACCCTGCAACTCTGGCAGCATGCCTAAACCTGCCACACCTCTCACAAATATTCTTCATGCATGCCGTTGTGGTAAAACTTGCATTTGTTGCATTGGAAGGTTGCCTGGTAGCCGCTAGAGCTACCAGTGTCTCTAGTGGGTTGTGCTTGATTGAACTTCTGTTTTGTTGCTGTTAAGGAGTGGAGGATGAAGATTGTCTTCCATTGGTAGAAGATTCCATTTCCTCTTATTATTGTTATCAGTAATGGCTGAAGCAGGACCACGCAGAGGTAGTTTACCTTGCGTGACAGCCTGGTCAGTTAATCTATGGGCAGTATGATTGCTCCTGTATGGTGTTTTGGTCGAGAAGCAGTAACCATACCTGGATTTCTGGAATCCATGCAGATATCTTTCGATCCTTAAGAAAAAGGGTGGACCATATTGGGGCACAGTGTAGCAAGCTCATGAGAACTAGTGGTATACGCCTCTATCTCAGAACCTATCATTTTGAGGTTCCGAATTCTATTCTAATTTCTGCACCTCATCGCGGGGAAGTATTCCTCCTTCATCAGATTTTTAAAGTCTTCCCAGGTGGTCTGATTAGCAATCTCAATAACCCAAATTGTACTTGCTGTTCCACCAGGATACAGCAGCTCAGTCAAGAGTGCGGGTAGCATACTTGATCGGTTTGCCGCCGGGCAGTTGCACATTTCAAATACTGATTCAAGCT
>CM046433.1:57521850-57646395 GCA_025506505.1 Flaveria sonorensis | reverse complement strand
AAAGAGAAGACCTCAAGCTTGTATACCCCAAGCTACTAAACAACACCTTGTTTGCTAGGATTTTGGCACTTGCACTACACAAAAAATTCTTCTTGTTCCTCCTGTTTCAGCCCGTGAGTTTGAGAGAGGAGAGAAGAAGGAGTGTTTTGGTTAGAGAGCTTTTGCATGTAGAGTGTGTTGGTGTTTGAAAGGGGGTGTTCCAAGAACATTTATACAAACAAAATTCAAAAAGGAAGGGGTTTTCCCTCTCTAATTTCGGCCACCCCTTTCAAATCACCTTTTAATTGTTTTAAACACTTTAAACAAGATAAACACATGTTAATTAGATACAAGTTTAATTAAAACATTACCATATAGACATGATATTGGTTACATGCAATATGTCATAACCATTATCATAGACATATTATTTAACAAACTTAAATAATATCATAAGATAATCTGATAAATAAATTATCCATATAATTTATTTATTCCTCAAGTTCAAATATTTAGAAACCCATTTTCTGATATCATAAGTTTAATATTTAATTGTTGATCATATCTTACAATAAATATTATGGTTTTGTCTAGCTTGCTATTGGGTATGACCCGACTTGGATCAGAACGTACTAACCCACTCATCTTGTATTGTCTTGGGCATATAAGATCCAACAATCTCCCACTTGCCCAAAGATTCATAGAAGATTGATGCAAGCATAAATACCGCCTACAACGTTTTACTACCCTTAATACGTATGACTAAGTGCCTTCAATACATCATCCCCTTCAAGTATCTTACTCGACAATGTTTTAGGTGAATCAATCATCTATCCTTTTGTCACAGATGTCATGTTATCTTAGAGACACAGAATGATCATTCCCATTGACTTAACTTTAGCAGGCCTTAGACATCTTACTCTCAATGAATAAGAGGAACAATCCCATCTTGATTACATACGTCTCTCACAATCACCTCGTGCTATACCTGAATTTAGTCTTATGTACTGCCATGTTTTCAGAACAGCGAAGAACCAAGTCAAAGTATATACCCGGTGAATACAAGACCCAATATGTATCTCAGGTCAAGGGATCCAAATGAATTCGCCTTTACTCAATTTACTTATGATCAATCAAGAAGATTCCATGTAGTAATATTTGAAATGCGGGTCAGTCCAATATTTATATCCCATAAATTCTATGAACTTTGGCAGCACCCCTTTGCTATATATCATCCAAATGAATATCTACCATCCAAGTTCATATAGTCTTACCCTCATACTTGTTTCCCACAGGCATGAACGACTAACGCCGTTTAGAGTAAATGATTTACTCAGGATTAAACATGCAACATTGGAACATTAGTTGAAACATTATAACCATATAATTCATTCAAGTAATAAAGGTTCCATATCCAAATAAAGATCACAAAATCAAATCCAGTCACTAGAATATCGACGTCCCATGGCACAAGTATGACCCTCATGCTTTGCCTTTTCAAGAAGCTTCGTGAGTGGATCCGCAATGTTTTGATCCGTGTGAACTTTGCGAATACATATCTTTCCCTTTTCACTTCATCCCTTATGTAGTTGAATCTCCGCTCAATGTGCCTATCTTTTGATGTGCACTGGGTTCCTTGATTTGAGCAATCGCACCCTCATTATCACAAAGAATTTTCTAGGGGTCCTGAATGGAAGGGACAACCCCTAGATCGCAATGAATTTCTTCAACCATGCACTTTCTTGAGCTGCTAATGAAGCGGCGATGTATTCTGACTCTGTATTTGATAATGCCACCACATCTTGTTTTAGAGAGCTCTTCCAAGACTCTGCTCCTCCTTTAGGATTAAGATGTAATGTACCCGATTGTGATCGTGAGTCATCCCGATCAGTTTGGAAACTCGCATCCGTGTAACCTTTTACCACGAGTTCCTCCTCAACCAGATCCATAGATTAGGAACATATCTTTAGTCCGCCTTAGGTACTTAAGTATTTCTTAACAGCCATCCAATGACTATTTCCGGATTTTGCTGGTATGGCTTGTCATCTCAAGGCGCATGATATGTTTCGGCCTAGTGCATATCATTGCATACATGATGGATCCTATAGCAGACGCATATGGGATTCCTTCATTTTATATCTTGCTCTCCTTTGAGCTTGGACATTGAGTCCTACTCAATATCGTTCCTCTTTGATAGGTACTGTACCTTTCTTAGAGTTCTCCATCTTAAACTTTTCAGATCTTGTCAATGTATCACTTTGATTTAAACCTATCAACCGCCTCATCTATCCCTATAGATCTTTATTCCCAAATGTAGGCGGCTTTCACCAAGATCCTTATGGAAAAACAGCTTCCAAGCCAGTTTTTATACCTTCCAAGGTTGGAATTTCATTTCCAATAGTAGGATGTCATCGACATACATACTAGGAAAGTTGATGATGCTCCCACTAGCCTTTTTTATACACACAACCTCATCAGCATTTTTGATGAACCCAAATTAATTACCTCTTCATCAAAACGGTGATTCCAACTTCTTGACGCTTGCTTCAATCCATAGATTGATTTCTTTAACTTGCATACTTTGTTTAGGTGCTTTGGGTCGGGTCGACAAACCTTCAGGCTGAACCATATAGACATCTTCCTCAGATATCCATTTAGAAAAGCGGTTTTGACATCCATTTGCCAAATCTCATAATCATAATGAGCAGCTATGGCAACAATATCCTAATACTTGCATTGCAACAGGCGAAAAAGTCTCATCGACACCCGGAGGCTGAGTGAACCTTTTGCTAACAGTCTAGCTTTATAAGTATCCCAAGTTTCCATGCATACGGTTTTCTTCTTGAAACCCACTTACTTCCAACTACCTTGAGTTAAGAGGTGGTACAACCAGTCCCCACTTGGTTGTCATACATGGATTGCATCTCAACATTCATGGCTTCAAGCCATTTGTCACAATCCAAATTGGACACTGCATCATGGTATGTGATTGGTTCATCGGAATCAACCACAAAGCACCCATCCATGAAAAATCCATATATTCAGGTGATTACTAGTTTCTACCAGATTTGCGAACGTTTTGTGTGTGTTGATCAACCATTTGATCATTCTCAACATCCTCATGTTGAGTGCTAGTGTCAACCAAACGTGTATCGTTGTGACCTTGATCCTCCTCAAGATCCACTGTTCTACTGCTAGCTCCTTCCATAAGGAACTTGGCTTCCAGAACTCACCCTTCTTGGCAACAACTCCTTTTTTCCAATGGATCATAGAAATAATATCCCATAGAATCTCTAGGATAATCCATAAAAATACACTTATGAACGTCTTTCTAACTTGTTTTGGTGGGAGTCTTTACATAAGCCTCACATCCCCACACCTTTAAATATGATAGAGATGGAACCCTTCCATGCCATATTTTCAAAAGGTGTCCTTTCCACTTTCTTGGTTGGGCCATATTCAAAATACGGGCCGCAGAGAGCAAAGCAAAGCCCCAAAATGATAGAGGCAATGAGCTTCCAGCCATCATAGATCGAACCATATCTAATAGAGTTCGATTTCTCCTTTCGGCACACCATTGTGTTGTGGTGTTCCAGGTGGAGATAGTTGTGAGATAATCCCACAACTTCTAAGATGATCTCTAAAAACATCACTCAGTATTCACCTCCTCTATCGGTGCGAAGAATTTTTATTGATTTGTTGAGTTGATTTTCTACTACTTCTTTTTGGAAGGTTTTGAACATTTCAAAAGCTTCATCTTTGTGTCTTAACAAGTACACATACCCATACCTACTATAGTCGTCGGTAAAGGTAATGAAGTATCTTTCATTATACCTAGTCATTGGCTTAAAAGGACCACATACATCCGAATGTATGATACCTAATAAATCTTTTGCCCTTTCGGTTTTGCCACTAAAGGCGCCTTAGTCATTTTGCCTTGTAAACAAGATTCACATACATCAAATGAATCATATTCACTTGCTTTTAAAAGACCATTCTTTTGAAGAGTTTGTATGCGCTTCTTGTTTATATGACCAAGACGGCAATGCCAAAGATAGGTGTCACTCAAATCTAATTTGAGCTTCTTGGTGGTGGTTTGGTACAACGAGCTATCATATAATGTGTTTTCATGAACCAATTCATAAATACCATTAATAGGAGTAGCTTTAAAATAAAAGATGTTATTTAAAGAAACATGAATTTCATTTTCAATAAACATCAAAACATAACCATTGTCTTAATTGTGCAACTGAAATAATGTTCCTAGTCAAACTAGGAGCATACAAAACATTGTTCAAAATTGCTTCCAAACCATTTGGAAGCTTCAGGATGTAGTCCCCTCGGGCTTCAACTTGAACTTTTGCCCCATTCCCCATGTAGAGGCTAACATCCCCTTTGTTGAAGTTTTTACTTCTTTTGAACCCCTGCAACAAATTGCAAATGTGAGTCCCACATCCGGTATCCAATACCCATGTGTTAGAGGATATTATATTTAGATCAATATGAATCATGAAAATTGTACCTGAGGTCTGCCCGGCATCCCTCTTTGCTTTCAACTCTTTGAGATGGACAGGACAATTTCTTGCCCAATGTCCTATCTCCCCACACTTAAAGCATGGGTCATCTGAAGCAACCTTTTGCTTCTTCTCCGCTGGTTTTGGTGGTGGCACTTTTACCACTCCCTTTCCCTTTCTCCCAACGTACCCTTTACCTTTGGCAACACTTGCCTTGGATGCGGGGTGAGGCCTCTTCTTGTTCCCACCTTCATTGATGGTGAGAACGGGTAAACTCCTTTTACCCATGGCCGCCTCGGCTGTCTTGAGCATAGAGTGAAGCTCAGTTATGTTCTTGTCCCAACCGTTCATGTTATAATTCATAACAAAATTGTCAAACCTTTTTGACAAAGAGTTGAGGATCAAATCCGTAGCCAACTCTTTCGAGACGGGACAATTCAGCCTTTCGAGGCGGTCTATGTGGCTCTTCATCTTAAGTACATAAGATGAGACCGATTGGGTATCATCCATACGACATGCATGGAGTGCTCGAACCGTTTCGAAGCGCTCTACCCTTGCTTGTTGTTGGAACGTTTCCTTCAACTGGGTTATCATGTCGTATGCTCCGTGATGTTCGTACTCCTTTTGGAGATCCGGAGTCATACTTGCCAACATAAGGCAAGACACTTGGACCGAGTCCTCAGTGTATTTCACCCAATTCAAGTAGGCCTCTTCATCTTCCTCATTGGGTTCATCGGAATCGGATCGTCTAAGATATATGACCGTTTCTCTTGCTTGAGAACAATTCTCAAGTTTCGAAACCAATCAATGAATTGTTATGGTTTAGACGCTCCTTTTGGAGAATGGTTCTTAGTGATAGGTTTGAGCGGATGGAATATCATTATTTTCATTGTTGTTGGTGGCCATCTACAAAATTTAACAAGGTTCAATTTTAGTATTTACGATATTATCATTTTTAATTATAAATTTCTTTATGTGTCATACACAAAATGAAATTCTAGAATCCAACGTCACATTTAAATAGTGGTTAGGTGATCTTTATCCCATTATTTAAATTAACAAAGTAGTCAACGTTTGACAATTGCAACCCTTTGCAACTTCTAGAGGTATGGGATCGACTTAAACATCATATGTATAGTCGGCATGTTAATCCCATCAACACCTTTTGTAAACCATATTGTAGGTGATCCATTTAACATGGTTTGCAAATCAAGTTACCCTACTTACACACACATGTGAGTTTACCAATATAAGTGGTTAGGTGATCTTTATCCCACAAATACGGCATTCCCACCTTAAATCACAAGTTCCCTCAAAATGGTTAGGTGACCTTTATCCCATTAAGAGTTTTCAAGTGACTTAAGTGTTGTGTAAAAGGATGGTGATAAACTTGTTTTCAAAAGACATTTTAAGTTTTCATAATTCTAGTTTAGAAAACTCTATGTACCTTGCATTTGCATGCTTTCAAATACATGGTACCCTATGGTTCTTTTAATAAAACCCCTTTTATATAAAATCATTAATTCTTTTAATAACTTTTATTAACCACTTAATGATTAAGAACCATTTTTTTTCAGCTTGTTATGTTTATAAATTTGTTAGTTATGCATATCCATATATCAAACAACCAACATAAAACAAAACAACCAAACAAGCATAACCATTCAATCATATGTGCATAACCATAGCCACTAAGGTGACCACACTTGTTTGCCATCACAAGTGTTGTCACTAGGTCTTTCCTAAGGGTAATAATGACACATTAAAATGTGTCCAAGAACTCCCACTCGAATCCACATCCAAATGCTTCAAGTGTCCATGTCTTTTGAGTTCTTCCTTTGTATCTTTCCTTGAGTCTCCAACTTGTGCATCTTCTTTTACAAAATCATATCCTAATACAATTTTTCTAATAAAAGAAATGCACCTAATCTATTTATTACATAACCAATGAATAAATAAATTACAACCCAAAAGATACAAAGACCAAAATTATTATTACAACCCTTTAATGAATAAAACTAAACATGACAATCACATTCATCCAAAACCAAAACACATTAGGTCAAGGCTATGTTATGCACCAAAATATGTATCAAATACAACATCCAAGAACAACCATGAACTCCCTTTTTAACCCTTAAAGTTTCGGCCAACATGAACCCAAACTTTAGGGTTTAGTCCAAACAAAACAATCAACCACTTGATTATCAAGGTTATTCTAAAGCATGTGAGATAAAACTTTGAAAGATAAGGGATTCATTTATCCATATCAAAACAGCCCCTAATGGGTTGAAAAAGTCCAACAAAACTAACTTTTCTTGGACTTTTGAAGCAAGTTTTCCACATAACCGGCTCTAGATGCCATTGTTGGGTTTTTACAAGTTTTAACAAGGATGTTTAACCATTTAAACATAAAACGCAGCGGATGTATGGAGTTTAAAACTTGTGTTATATTCAGAAAATAAACATTTATGTTCAAGAAAACAAACCCAAGAACAAGGATCATATATATGTGAAAAGAAATGCTATCAAAACCAACCATAGGATGTACATGAATACTACCTTTCTTGAACAAGCAAGTTGGATACGGATAAGAGGAGGAAGATGATGTTTCTTGAACGTCTAGTCTTCAAAAGAGAAGACCTCAAGATTGTATACCCCAAGCTACTAACACAACACCTTGTTTGCTAGGATTTTGGCACTTGCACTACACAAAAGAATTCTTCTTGTTCCTCCTTGTTTCAGCCGTGAGTTTGAGAGAGGAGAGAAGAGTGTTTTGGTTAGAGAGCTTTTGCATGTAGAGTGGTTGGGTGGTTGAAAGGGGGGTGTTCCAAGAACATTTAATACAAACAAAATTCAAAAAGGAAGGGGTTTTCCCTCTCTAATTTCGGCCACCCCTTTCAAATCACCTTTTAATTGTTTTAAACACTTTAAACAAGATAAACAACATGTTAATTAGATACAAGTTTAATTAAAACATGTACCATATAGACATGATATTGGTTACATGCAATATGTCAAAACCATTATCATATACATATTATTTAACAACTTAAATAATATCATAAGATAATCTGTATAAATAAATTATCCATATAATTTATTTATTCCTCAAGTGCAAATATTAGAAACCCATTTTCTGAATATCATAAGTGTTAATATTTAATTGTTAGATCATATCTTACAATAAATATTATGGTGTTTGTCTAGCTTGCTATTGGGTATGACCCGACTTGGATCATAACGTACTAACCACATCAATCTTGTATGTGTCTTGGGCATATAAGATCCAACATCATATTAATCTCAAAAACTTGAATCAGCTGATCCACAATAGTTTAGTAAAGGTCTACCAATAAGGAGTTTCCTCTGTGATGAAACCTGCACTGCTTGTTTAAAAGGAAAACAACACAAAGTCTTATTCCCTCCTATAGAAGAACAAAGTCCACTGCCTGCTTGCAATTACTGCACATGGATCTCTTTGGTCCTGTGAGAGTAATGAGCATGGCAAATAAGAATACTGTCTGGTAATTATGGTTGATTACCTCCAGATTTGTATGGACCTTCTTCTTGCATTCAAAGATGAGGCTGCTCAGACAATTATTAACTTTGTGTTATATGTTGAGAAGCAGTATTCCCTATCAGTCAAGTGTATAAGAAGTGATAATGGACTGAATTTAGAAACCATACACTTGATGATTTCTACCTTTCAAAAGGAATCAAGAGGCAGTATAGCATCCCAAGGACTCCAGAACAAAATGGAGTAGTGGAGAGAAAGAACAGGACCCTAATTGAAGCTGCAAGGTCCATGTTGGCTGACTCTGGTTTGCCACTGACCTTTTGGGCTGAAGTTGTCAACACAGCATGCTATGTGCAAAATAGAGCTTTAGTGAATCAGAGGTTGATGAAGACTCCTTATGAAGTTCTACCTCATTTGGCTCCTCTAATTTCATTCTTCAGAGCATTTGGGTGTCCTTGTTACATTCTCAACACAAAGGATCAACTCCAAAAGTTTGATTCTAAGGTGGATGCAGGGTATTTTGTTGGGTACTCATCCACTTGCAAGGCTTACAGAGTGTTCAACTGTAGAACAAAGATGGTTGAAGAAACCTTGCATGTGAAGTTCAATGAATCTCCTAAGGACAAAATCCCACAAAACCCTGTGGAGTTGTTTGATCTGGACATACTGCAATATGTTCCTTATCAGCCTCCAGCTGTTGCAGATCATGTGAATTCATCACCTTCTGCAGCTAGTCATCCATCTGGTGGTACTGATGTTCATGATGATCCCAGTACTCACCTATTCAAGTTTAGTGATCAACTGCCTGAGTCTACTCAACTTGATGTTCCTGTAGCTTCAGTAGCACCATCCACAACAAATGCTGATGAGATTTCTGAATCCTCTACTTCATTTGACCTGCCATCTAACACTTGGTTTCAAGAATCTGGATCAACATCTGTTGCTGCTGAGCGTGCTACAAACACTTGCATAGATCTCATAGTGTATCAAGAGCTGAAGAATCACCCAACGTCTCAAATCATTGGTGATATCAATGCTGGTGTCTCAACTAGAAGTCAATTGTCCAACTTCTGCTTCTATGCTCTTTTCATCAGTCAGCAAGAGCCAAAGAACTATCATATTGAATTAAGAGACAATGGATGGGTTGATGCCATGCAGCTTGAGCTTCTTCAGTTCAAAAAGCAGCAAGTGTGGGAACTGGTTCCTCTACCCCCAGGTAAGTGTGCAATAGGCACTAAATGGGTGTTTAGGAATAAAACAGATGAAAATGGGCAAATTGTCAAGAACAAGGCCAGACTGGTTGTCCAGGGTTTTCACAAGAAGAAGGTATTGATTATGATGAAACCTTTGCCCCTGTAGCCAGACTGGAGGCAATTAGATTGTTCTTAGCCTATACTGCATTCCACAATCTTAAAGTTTTTCAAATGGATGTCAAAAGTGCATTTTTATATGGTAAATAAAAGAAGAGGTTTATGTGTGTCAACCACCAGGTTTTGAGGATAATAAAAATCCTGATTGGGTGTATAAACTTGATAAGGCTCTTTATGGGTTGAAACAAGCTCCTAGAGCCTGGTATGAAACACTGTCAAATTTTCTTCTTCAGAATAATTTCACTAGAGGCTCCATAGATAAAACTTTGTTCATTAAGAAAGTGGGTCAGCATAAGCTCCTTGTTCAAATTTATGTTGATGATATTATTTTTGCTTCCTCTGATCCACAGTTGTGTGATGCATTTACAAAGTTGATGCAACAAAAATTCGAAATGAGTGCCATGGGAGAATTACAGTTCTTTCTAGGTTTGCAAATCAAACAAAAGGCTGATGGAACTTTCATTCATCAGTCAAAATACACAAAAAGTCTTTTGGCAAAGTTTGATTTACAACACTGTAAGCCCTGTTCTACTCCCATGTGCAGCACCACACAACTGGATGCAGATCAGAAAGGTAAAGCTGTTGATGAAACACTTTACAGATGTATGATTGGGTCCTTGATGTACTTAACAGCTTCTAGACCAGATATTATGTTTGCAACTTGTGTTTGTGCTAGATTTCAGGCTGCTCCTAAAGAGTCTCATTTGATTGCAGTCAAGAGGATCTTTAGATATCTGCAAGGTACTCAATCTCTAGGTCTTTGGTATTCCACTGGGCACTCTTGCAAATTAGTTGCTTTTTCTGATAGTGACTATGCAGGGTGTAAATTAACTAGAAAATCAACTTCTGGTGGATGTCAATTCCTAGGCAACTGTTTGGTTTCTTGGCAGAGTAAGAAACAAACATCTGTTGCTACATCCACTGCTGAAGCCGAGTACATTGCTGCTGCAAGTTGTACATCTCAGGTACTCTGGCTTCAGAATCAATTACTGGATTATGGCATTACAGAGACTAAGACTCCATTACTAATGGATAGTGCTTCAGCTCTTTGTATTGTCAAGAATCCAGTCCAGCACTCTAGGACCAAACATATTGAGATCAGACACCATTTTATTAGGGATTGTTTTGAAAAAGGTTTGATTGATCCAAAGTTTGTTCCTAGTGCTGATGAGCTTGCAGACATATTTACTAAGCCTTTGGACAGTTCAATTTCCAAAACCTAGTGTTAAGGCTTGGTATGCTGCAGCTAGAATAAGTGACAACTACTGATGATCTCAGTCAACAAGTACTGATGAGCATTCGTATACTACTGTCACAAATAAGTACTGAAGTTCTTTTATCCTCAGTAGTTTTCATAACTACTGAAGACTAAATTACTTAAAAGTACTGAAGTACTCATCTGTTGAAAAGAACTGATGTAGTTACAACTACTGCTGTAGTTACAACTGTTGATGTCAGAATAACAGATAAGTACTGATGACCTATGAAACATCTGAAACTCAGACAAAGTCTGATTAAGTGTTGAGGTCAGAATGAAACAGCTGATGAGCTAAGAATTGACGACAACAGCTGATAAGAAATTTTTCTCTTCAGTTGTTTCTACAACTGCTGCTTCACTTCAAACAACTGAAGCCAAAACCATGTCTTCAGTAGTTTCACAACTACTGATGACTAACACCAAGTCTTCAGTTGTTACAACACCTGAAGCCAAAACCATGTCTTCAGTAGTTTCACAACTACTGATGACTAATACCAAGTCTTCAGTTGTTACAACTTCTGAAAGTTAAAACCAGGTCTTCAGTTGTTTTCAAACAACTGATGACAGCACCAACACTTTCAGTCGTTTTATATCAGCCTTTTCTTACCCTATAAATACCTAAACCTACTTTCAAACGTTTCATTAGCCGTTTTCCGTCCTCACTCTCTCAACAATGGCGACCATGAAACTCAAACCCAGACACAACTGTGTTGCCTACCTCTCGAAATCGGCCTTCTGGAACAAATTTGATAACGCCATCGATCTTATGGTAGATTCCCAGTACCGAACCGCGTTTCTTCTGAATCCTACCATATACCCCGATTCCCTAAGCCAGTTCTGGACCAACGTCTCTGTGCAAACTAGTGAGAATGATAGCCAAATCACTCTCCAGTCGTTGGTCGAACCAGAAACAGGTGGTCATCACTCCGGACATCATTCGACAAACCCTAGATCTACATGATGCCACCTGTGTCACAGAATACCCGAAAGGCACAACCGATATGTCTTTCATCAACAACGGGTATGAAGGAGACTTAAGTGCTACCACCATTCTGAAGAAGCACTTCCATGATGCTGAACGTCTTATATTCCACATGGTGAATGTCTGCCTTGCACCAAAAACCTCCTCATGGGATCAGATGTCCTCCCGATGGCAACAGGTATTATATTCTATCTTTGAACGACAAACTTTAAATTTTTCTGAGATAGTTTTTATGGAACTAAAGGATCTGGCCTTAAACCTGTGGCAAACAGATGGATATTATATCCCACGGTTTCTCATGGCCATAATTTTAACACAGCTACAATCAGACGGCCTTGTTGGCCTTAGAGTCCCTGCTCCGGCTGTATTGCCTGAAGTATACTCCAGGCACAACTCTGACCCTACAATGAAAGGGGCTGCCCGGCTGCTTAAACCCAAGCAGCGGGAACCCACAGCCTCCACTTCCAGATCCAAAGTCCCCACCAAACCCTACAACCAAAAAGCCTAAAAAGGCTACTCAGGGAGATGAGTCCCCTGAGGATGCCCCTGTACCACCAATACAGGAAACACTTACTGGTTCTAACCCCCCAGTACTGTCAAAGACTCTACCAGCCCTACCCGCTCTGGCATCCTCTCAACAGGATCCTGATGCAACCAAAATTGGGGATACCACAATGCTGGAACCTATCTCAATTGAGAAGGTTACCATTGAAGAGCACCAGTCACCCCGGGTGCAATCTGCTTCAAACCTATCTCCAAATGCAACCGCCCCTCAAAGCTCAACATTTATTGTTGCACAAGTGTTGAGTCAGCTGCATTCCTCTCCTCCTCCCCAGACACCAATTACAATGGGGAGAACCTCAACAGCTGAGGAAGAGGACCAAAATGCTGCTGATAACCCACAGCACAGGGGTTATAATGTTCAATCTCCCCGTGTAGAGGAGGAGGTTAGAACATCTGGTGAGGCTGCCACTTCTACTGATTCAGCAAATGAACAGGATGAAGTTGGTAACATCTCTAAGACCTCACCAGAGGCAACTGCCGATGAAGGACTCAGTCCTGAGGCAGGAAGTCCCCAGAACCAAGAACAAGGGGCACATGCTACACTGATCTACACTCAGGGCATGTACATCCTGATTCAATCAGGAGGTCAGGTGATTCAGCAAAAACTGATGATGACCTGGGCTTTTTCTATTGTCTTAGCCCATAACACAATCCTTGAGGCTGAGGTGAGCAGACTCAAAGAACTGCTTGCCAAAATGTCTCAGGATCAAAGTCCATCTGCCCCAATAAACCCACAGATGGCACCTTCATCTGAAGGTTCCCCAAACACTCCGCCACTTCACTCAACTGAGCCACCAGCCACTGTTGTTGGCACCACCTCTCAGGGACAGAACCCCTCTGAGCAGATGGTTGCTACATTTCAAATTCCTTACCTCTCATCACTCCCATCATCAATGAGATTGTGCATAAAGCCATTGATGAGAGGATCTCCTCGAATCTAAAACACTTGTTGATGATGCTGTGCAAAAGAAGCTTTCTGCCATTCAAACCCCTGAACCCAATGCACCCAAAAAGGGGGAGTCTAAGGCAGTGAAAGAAAGAAAGAGAAAGAGAGTGGAAGATGAGAAACAACAGAAAAAGAACAGGAAAAACAGCTGATCACATACAAGAGAAAGAAAAGTGCTGAAACTCAAAAGCCTGATGAAGAGAAATCATTGGAAGAACTGATTAAAGAAGCTGATGAAGCTCACAGCAGATCAATGGACAGAATAATAGATCAACTCTTCAGACAGGGCTTTGATACAGCCACATTAGACACTGAGATCAGAAGGCTGGAGATTATGAGATACAAGAAAGATGGGCCAGTTATAGTGTGATGGAAAGGGAGAGGTTGGAGATAATGATCAGGTTTATTGCAAAATACTTGGGAAGATCATTAATTGAGATTAAATCATGGACCAAGGACAGTATTCTGGCAATAACCACCAGAATTTGTGCTTCTGAAGAATTCAATAAGGGGTTGATTATAGAAGCCTTAGACGAAGCAGGTGCTGGGAAGAGAACTAATATGGCCAAGCTTTCCAAAGCCAAACTCACCATAAAAATGCTAGATCAGCCTTCCCAAACTCCCTCTCAAAAACAACCAACCCCACAACTCTCCAAATCAACTCAACCCTCAAACCAACTCCCTTACCCCAAAAACCACCTCAAACCACATCCAGTGATGCACCCAGAAGGAGGAGAAGGGTGTTGAGGATGGTAGAAGAAGAAGAAGAAAGATGATGAAGAAGATAGTCTGCCAATCTCTGCTGTTCTAAAATTACCTGAGCCCAGAAGTCAACAAATGATCACACCAGACTTTCAGAGGCAAATGGTGAAAGTTAAGATTGAAGAAGAAGAACAGCAGAAACAGCACGATGAGCAACTTTTGAAGATGATTGACAAAGAGTTTCCTCAGTCATCATCTATACAAGCCATGAAGAAACACGCTCAAAGGCTGTATGCTCTCAGGTATACCTTTCAATATCAAAAGGAGAGAGTAAGGATTTGGCCAGACCCTAGGGTTAGTTCTAGAATTCATAAGAAATCCATACCAAGTAGATACAATGGCCAAGTGAGAAAGACCATAGATGCTGCTATTATGTTGGCCATTGTAGTCTCACCCAGGGAAATACTTGAAGACTTCAAGAGAGCCTACAAGTCAAAGATGACCCCTCAAACTCTAATGGAGAACAAAATGGTCAAGAATGGGTTGTTATACAAGAGGCTTGAAGAGATCAAGAAAAATGAACTCCAGTTGTTATTAGAAGGGACTCACCCAGATGAATTTGCTTACAGAGAGATAACAACTGTTGAGTTGAAAAATGGAAAGACGATAAGTACTTATCAGAGTACTATGGCCCAGAGTTCTTCTTCGAAGGAGAAGTAGAAGAACTCACTAAGGAGGAACAAGTTTTCTCCTTGAGGCCTACGTCAGAGAGTCTTATAGACTCATTAATGGGAAGTAGGTTTCATGGTTGGGATAACGGCTCTGTGTCCAGTTCCCCAAGACAGAGTTCCCTTCCATCCTTTGACATTCACATCTACTGAAACCTGTTCCCTGGCCTGTGCTTATCCGATATCTCTAAAGCTGATCAAGAGAGTATTTCTGCCAAGAATAAGTGTTACCTCAATAAGCTTAAAGGTTTTGGCTGCATTGGTTCAGGGGGAGTTTGTTGGACCAAAAGAACCAATGAGCCTGATCAGAAAAACCTTTAAGTCCCACGGACATTACAACAACTGAAGTAGTCTGCAACAACTGAAGACATCAGCTGATAACAAGTCTGAAGTGAAAGAGCCGAAGACAAAGTCTGAAGACAAGAGCTGAAGACAAAGTCTGAAGCTAAAAGAGCTGAAGACAAAGTCTGAAGTGAAAGAGCTGAAGACAAAGACTGAAGACCAAGTTTCAGATGATTGTCACAACAGCTGAAGAAGACCGCTTCAGTAGTTGTGATGGTTTCCTTTCAGTAGTTGTATTTTTCTTTTCTGTACTTGTAGTTTCAGTAGTTTTATGTTTCTTCGTGTACTTAGAATACTCTGAGATGTTCTCAGTTGTTGTGAACATTCTCAGTAGTTTGCTTACTTTCTGTAGTTTGTAATAATTCTGTTAGACGTCACTATCAAGTGACATCAGCAGACGTCACATTCCTATATATAAGGAATGCTACCTAATTGTAATCGGTGCAGCTTAGAAAAACCTAGCAGCCGCCATACCGAAGCATGTGTGCATGAATGTTATTATCCCTTTGCAGAAAACCCTATTTCTATATAACCGTGTACTGTTCCATTGAATATTTTGTGTTCTTGCTATATTTGTTTAATTCTTGCTCTAATTCCGCTGTGATTCAACTCTAATTGATCAAACTTAGATCACTGATCCTGACAATTTCAAATCATTTTTCAAGTCTTCCATATTATGCTATTAAAATGTTATCATTTTCACATGCATTTCATGGGAAATTGCACATTCAATAAACACGGGTTTATTTGTGTTGTTGAAATGGTCTAACGAGAATTCTGTAGAATGTGTTTGTAATTGTTACAGATTCTTGCTGCAACTGATGGCCGATCATCAACTGAGCAAAGTACCATACCAGAGAACTTGTTCCTCAAGTTTGCAAAGGATACCGAGCTAGGATTCCTTCTCCTACATCTTCTAAAGCACTCAAGAATAAAGATTTGGAGATGCTGTTCCTGATCTTTCTCATGATGCACACAAAAGGAGGGAGTATTCAAAAAGGGGGAGCCTATAAGATGAAAGATTATCGGTACCAGATCATCAATCTAGGGGGAGATTGAAGATCATTATATAGTTTCTTATCGGTGCTGATCACGATGAAAGACGTTGATAATAATAGACTAAGGGGAGTATTGTTGGGTCTGAAAAATAGTCTAATATTATCAACGCAGACAAAGTCAACATTAAAGTCAAAGTCAACGCAAAGTCAAGATGACATGTTCGGAACGAAGATTAGTAGTGAGTAGTTGAAGATACAAAGAAACGAGTTTTAGAGTTAATATATTTTGTTGTCAACAAAATATATATTTATCTTTATTTGTCTAGTTTGTGTCTTAATTGTAATTTTATAATTATCATGTTTTAATGATAATCTAGGAGGCTAATTGTCATTATATCTAATTGTCATTAGACTATATATAGCTAGAGTTATTAGAGTGTTAAAAAGCTAGAATGAGCTAGATTTAAGGGTTTCCATGTAAACAATATCTTATGCAAATAAATATATATCAATAAGGGTTTTATTGAATGTTCTTGAGGTGTTCATCTTGTTCATCCTTATTTTATAGTGTTTGATCTACAAATCATAGGAAGTGCACATCACTTACAGTGATTGTGAATCTCTTATGTCTGAGTGTGAGAAGAGATTTTTATGGATAATATTCCTATTCATAAAGATAAAAGAAAAGACCTAAAATCTCACTGTTTCAACTGTGAAAAAGATGATCACATTGTTAAGCATTGCCCAGAGGTTGTAAATAGAAATGTAGATAACCGTCTTTAGGAAATAGAATAAAACATTTGTTGATAGTTTCTTTTGTAAAAATTCATCTTCTCCCAGAACCAAGCCGGTTAAGGTTTGGGTCCCGTGTCTAAATGATTTTCTTTAATTCATTTCCCAGTAACATTCGAGAAGGACTATCAACAACACTTTGCACGTAGATAGTGGATGCTCCAGGCATATGACCGGCTTGAAGGACCTTCTTACCAATTATCAGATAATCAACGAAGGATATGTTGCTTTTGCGGGTGATAAAAAGGGAGGTGAAATGATAGGTCAAGGTGAGGCATCAAATGGTTCTTTAACCTTGGAAAAGGTAAACTTCGTACCTGATTAGCATTCATCTTATGAGCATGTCATAAATTATGACAAGATTATTCTGGTGCTTTTTAAATCTAACGAATGTTTGTTTCTTAAGCCAAAGTTTTTAGTTTCAGATGATTTGGTTATGATGCGAGCTCCAAGGAAGAATCACACGTATCTGCTTGATACGAACTCCAAAGAATCAACCTCCACCACGACCTGTCTCTTGTCAAAAGCTTATCCTTCTGAGTCATTTCTCTGGCATAGACATTTAGGACATGTGAATTTTTAAAATATTAACAAGTTGGTTAAAAATTAATCTTGTCAGAGGTTTACCACAAAAGGATTTTTATGTAATCTAAAAGTGTATATCTTGTGCTAAAGGTAAACAGCATAAGAAATCACACAAGCCTAAACAAAAAAATTCTATTTCTAATCGTCTTGAGATATTACATTGTGATCTATTCGGTCCAATAAATGTGAAGAGTATTGTAAGAAATCTTATTCTCTTGTCGTTATAGATGATTATTCCAGATATTCTTGGGTTTGATTCCTAGCACATAAAGGTGAGACAGGAGAGGTATTGCAGAAGCTGATTTTAACCGTTGAAAATATCAGCAACAAGAAAGTTTTAGAGAGCTGAAGCGACAACAAGATAGAATTTAGAAATCAGATCTTTGATTCATTCTGTGCAGGAAAAGGGATTCTAAGACAATTCAGCGCTTCCCGAACACCTCAGCAGAATGGTGTTGCTGAAAGGAAGAACCGCACTCTTATTGAAGCAGCCTGAACAATGCTTATGTAATCTAAATTCCTATTATTTTCTGGGCAAAAGTAGTCAACTGTGCTTCCTATGTTCTGAATAGAGTTCTGATTGTGAAACACAAGATGAAGACTCCATATGAACTGTTTCACAAGCGAAAATCATTGATTGACATCTTTCGCCCTTTCGGTTGCTCATGCATGTTATTGAATATCAAGCTCAAAATTCCAAGTTTGGAGCAGTGTTGGATGAATGTTACTTTGTCGGATACTCTTCAACTCAAAAGTCTAACAGAGTATACAACAAACGCACACGAATAATGCAAGAATCCTTCTATGTCGATTGGCAAGAATCCAATATTTCCAACGTGGTTCTGATCCAGATTGGTTCAATGATTCAAACACTGTTTTCAATTCATTCAATCTACCATCCTTCCCTGATGATGACGTTCCTTCATCAAGTGGTCAACCCTTCATTCCTCTTTAACAACAACCTCCACCATAACTAGAAACACTACCTTAACCTTAACCTGAACTACAACTCATCTTCAACTAGATCTCCCACCTTAACATCAACCTGAACCTGAAAACCAAATCCCTTCATCACCATCACAAATGCCAAAAGTCCTATTTCCAATAAACCATCCACCATACCATCATCCACCTCACAACCATCTTCCCCACGATCCACTTCATCCAATTCCTCAACCCTTAACACTAACTTTAAAACCCTAAAGATCACCCATATGATTATGTCATCAGTACAATACCAGAGGGTGTCAGTACTCGAAGCCAATCAGGGCTAATCAATAAATGTCTCTTTGCTTGCTTTCTATCTCAAACTATCCTAAAAAATGTGGCCATGGCTCTTCAAGACCCAAGCTGGGTGGAGTCAATGCAATTAGAGCTTCAATAATTCAGAAAATTAAAAGTGTGGCAATTATTGATCTTCCTCCAAATAAGTATCCAATTGGTACAAAGTGGGTATTCAAGAAAAAACCAGATAATCGTGGGGTTGTGATTAGAAATAAATCAATGCTGGTTGTTCAAGGATTTGCTCTGGAGGAGGGGATTGATTATATTGAGGTGTTTGCCACCGTGGCCCGGATTGAAGCCATTCGGATTTTCCTAGCTCATGCTGCTCATAAAAACTTCAAAGTCTTCCAGATGGACGTCAAGTGTGCATTCCTGTATCGAGCTATTGATGAAGAGATCTATGTTTTTCAACCACCGGGTTTCGAAGATCCAGATTTTCCTAAAAAAGTTTACAACAGGATAAATCCTTGTATGGATTACATCAAGCTCCTAGAATCTGGTATGAAACCCTAACACAGTATCTCCTCAATAAAGGCTTCACATGTAGAACTATAGACATGACTTTGTTAAAGAAGGAGGTTAATGGAGATATGCTCATTGTTCAAGTATATGTCAAGTATATGTCGACGACATCATCTTCAGCTCAACAAATGAGAAGTTGTGTAGAGAATTTGAAGAAGTAATGAAAGAGCGCTTTGAAATGTGTATGATGGGGGAGATATGCATCTTCATAGGATTACAGGTCGAATTAAAGCCAGATGGAATTCTCATTCATCAAGAGAAATACATTCTGGAAATCCTATCGAAGTACAACATGAATGATGCTTCTCCCGAGCTTACTCCATTCTCTGTACAAACCTGCCTAACCCCTAATGACAATGGAAAGATAGTTGATGCTCACTGTTATCGTTCTATGATCAGATCTCTAATGTATCTCATCGCAAGTCATCCAGATATTACATTTGCTGTTTGCTACTGCGCTCGATATCAAGCCATCCCAAAGGAATCTCATGAAAAAGATGTTAAACGTATCTTTTCACTACTTGAAGGGCTCTCCTCAATTGGGTCTTTGGTACCCAAAGGGAGGAAATTTTGATCTTCATGCGTACTCTGATAGCGATCATGGAGGTTGTAAGCTTGATAAAAAGTTAGTTACCGGTGGGTGTCAATATCTTGGGATTGTCTTGTTTCATGGCAAAGCAAAAAGCAGACAACAGTTTCTCTATTCACAGGCGAGGCTGAGTATATTAATGCTTCAACTTGTTGCTGTCAAGTGCTGTGGATTCAACATCAAATGATAGATTACGGGATTAACATTCTTCATACGCCGCTCTTCTATGATAATGAAGCGGTTGTTGGAATCGCCAAAAATCCAATCCATCAAACTCGCACCAAGCACACTGAAAGAAAAATTCATGCAATTCGAGATTCTCAAGAAAAGGGTTTTATAGATATTATTCACATTGACACCAAAAGTCAAAAGGCCGATCTTTTCACAAAAACTTTTGATAAACCTCTTTTTTATGAATTGATTAACATGTTGGGTCTAATATCTTTTTAAAGGCAAATTCTGGGGTGATCTGTAAATAGTTAATATGTGTCTTGTATTTGAGTTCAAAAAAAAATCTTTATAATTCATGTGCTAAGAAGTTTCAACACCCACACTTCCCCAAAGTGTATTCCTGTATAAAAGGAAATTTCTTTGTTGTACTTCAATAGAAATTTCAAGGAAGAATAGACTTTGACCGTTTTATATTTTTCTTTTGTTGCACTTTAAGTTGTTGTGTATATAATCTTATCTTATTTTTGGTGTAGGATTTAGGAGCCTGGATAGTGTCTGAAGGAGATCAGAGGCGTTGTGTTGGGATAAGTCGGTAGGCCGAATGGCCTAAAACAAAGTAGATGGTGATTGTGTGACTTAACTAAGAATTAAGCTCAGTGATAAGGTTTATTCTCATGTCATCTCGGCTTGCATATATAAGTCTTGTCAAAATCTGTGTTGAAAGTGGCTATAGAATTCCCAAATTTCCCTCATCCCTAAGCCTTGAATAAATTACGTGTCCAACTCCTCTGCTATGTGTAAGCATTGACCTGGAGTGATGATCTTCTCTGTTATCTGTGAGTATAGACCTAAAGTTCTCATCAACATGCTCAAATGATGATCTTCTCTGTTATACGTGAGTATAGACCTGAAGCTCTCATCATTCGGCTTAAGTAATTATCTCCTCAGCTATACGTGAATATAGACCTGGAGCTTTGATTATCCTCCCCACATACATCATTATCTTGTACATCTATAGATGCCAGATGATCTATGTATGTCCATCCCATAAAATTTCAAGCAGAATCATTGATTACACTTAATAAACCATGATGACGAGATGAGTTCTTTGCTGAATGACTGTGGGAACCAAGTTTCTTGAGAGTTCGTAAGTGAACCAAAACATGATAAAATTATGGGTTTAAATGGACAAGCATATTGGCAATCACGCCAGTCCTTGACTCTCTAGATGATTTCTTGCAATAGCGTGTCCGATATCCTTGCCTCTGTGATTTATTTTCAGATTCTTCTTTTTCTGTAAAGTCTTGTTGGTTGAGAAGTCTTCTTTTCAAATAAAAATATGATAGTATAAAATTTTGTTCATGTGAAACTATTATTTCTCTGTACGAAACTATTGTTTCACCATGCAAAACCCTGGATCTGCAAGCGAAACTATAGTTTCGTTGGCTGTGCGAAACTATTGTTTCGCCACGTAAATCTATAGTTTCGGCATATGCGAAACTGTGGTGTATAAATACAAGTTTTGTTGGTAGTTTCACCATTTGCGAAATTCCCTAATATTTTTAGTTGTGTTCTTGCAAAACTAACTGGTAAATCTTATTCCTGAACATGTTTCGAACCGTGGAATGTATTTTGTTTGAGTTTTAAGATAGAAAATGGTTTAGTGACTTTTGGGTTTTGCACATTGAATGTACGAAACTGAGGTGTTTTGTTGCGAAACTGAACAAAAGTTCTTTGATCTGTGCGAAACTGTCTAGTCAGCTGCCCATATGCACTGAACAGTTTCGACCGGATTTTGCGAATCTATAGTTTCGTAGTCCATGCGAAACTATAGTTTCCAATGCGAAACTACATTTAGACCCTGAAAGGATCATACTTGCCAATTCAAGTGGTGGTTGTAGGTTGCTCTGGTTGGAAATCAACAAGACAGAAGACAAAGACAAGAAAAAGAAAAGTGTTGAAGTCTCAACATTAGTTAATGCGGATGACCATTGAACAAATGCTGACAAGTATTTGTTCATCCGCATTAACTAATACGGATGAAGAAAAACAAATGCTGACAAGTTTTTGTTCATCCGCATTAACTAATGCGGATGAACAAAAGAAATGCTGCCAAGACTTGTTCATCCGCGTCAACTAATGTGGATTAATTAAGTTAATGCTGAAGACTTGTTCATCCGCATTAGTCAATGCGGATGAACATTTACAAATGCTGCTCTTATTTTGTACTTAGACTAGTTTATGATGTATAGTTATCAAGGTAGATTAGTCATTTTGTAAAGGCAATGTGTATGCCTATAAATAGAACAGTATGACCTAAGTTTGTAAGTTCTTCTTTCAACATTGATAATATTACTCATTTAAACAGTAACCCCAGCTGTCTTTGTTTCTTGTTTACTCATATCATTATACAAAGCATTTATTATCATTTTTCAGTATTAAATGTTCTCTAGTTTGGTATTTCCGCTACTTAATCACCGACTCAATCATCATATTCGATCCTAAGTTTTGTCCAATCTGAAAGAATTACATTCATTGAGAATGAACAAAAAGAATCCCAAAGTGGATCACCTTCCAAAGTGAAGAGCAAAAATTATCCCAATGTGGATCAAATAAATTTAAGGATCAAAATAAAAGAATCTCAATGAGGATCCCCCTTACCCTATAATAAATGTGATTTCATAATTTAAATGACCTGGTCATGCAATCTGTGAAAAAGTTCTACCATACATTTCATGAGGGTAGTTGATCTTGCTATGCTTCTGAGTGTGAGATACATGTTGAATGTTTAATCCACTCAAAACATGATAATGATCACATGCATTAAAATATTAACCAAGCATGAGTTTAAGAAGACAAATATACCTACAATCAATAGGGTCATGACTACTTGCACTTGTGAAAGTTAAGATTGATATGATCCCAAATAAGGTACACTTGTCATGTACAATTATGAAAAAAAGAAATAATTAGAAATATTTTCCTTTCAATATTAAAATTCATTAAAGTTTCTATCCAATCTGGATATAAACTTTAGGGGGAGTTATTAAAAATTTAAAAGAAAATATTCACAAAAACATAAAATTTGCAACAATTTTTGTTTATATCAAAATTAAAATAAAAAGGTTTGACTGTGTTGATGTGAAAGTTATACCATAAGTATCTCAGTGTATGCAGATATTTGGAAGCACAAAGTCCAAGATTAGTCAAAACTGGGAAATTTGTATCACACCGGGTATACAAGTCAATCCAAGCAAAAATTGACAATTCTAGCAACTAATATAACTTCATAAAATCAAAACAGCAGACCCATCTTCACAAAAATCAGAACATCTGTGCAAAAACAGTCATAATCATCAACTGCAAAAACATTAATTTTTGACAAGTTCAAAAATTAATGCGGGTAAGAGTATAGGTTAATGCGGGTGGAGGTAACCCTGACACATAACCAATGCGGGTAACTGTTTTTTACACAAGTGTAACTAATGAGGACAACTTAATGCTCTTCCACATTTGCTACAGTAGATGCGGATAGTTTAACTTGTTCTTTTGCATTTGATACAGTAATGCGGTTAAGTGAAATTGTTCATCTGCATTTGTTACAGAAAATGCGGTCAAGTGATTTTTCTCTTCCACATTTGATACAGTAAATGCGTGCAAGTTAACTTGTTTATACGATTTTGTTACAGTAAATGCGCCCAATGTTAAATGTTTATGCGCATTTGCTACAGTAAATGCACCCATAGAAAATGTTCATGCGCATTTGCTACAGTAGTAAATTTAAAACCTGCGCATTTGTTCACACTTGTAAATTTAAGTAAGTTATCAAATGTACTATTTAAACACATTTACTGTGAGTCATTTATTACCTTTCAAATTTGAGTGAACTTTTAAAGTGCGACGAGCATTCTTCTACTGTTTTTCATCATCATTCAAACAATCACAAATCAAGTGTTTCTGTTGATCAATCAAACTTCATAACATCTCCATTTGATTCTTCACCAAGGTAATATAAAAAACAAGGTGATTATCAATGGATATGAAAATTTCAAATGTCTAACCAGTCATGAAACAAAGGGCCCTAGGTTTAAGAAAATTCTTAATCTCTATCAAGAACAATGGATTTAAATGACATTCTAAAGTTCATTGAGACTGATGTAATTGTGAATAACAAAGAATGACTGAGTTTCAAACCCTAATTTGACAACGATGAACAGGGGAACCGAACCATGAAAATACGGAAATCAAATCAAATGTTTAAGTTGTAAAAGACATTTGAAATAATGAAAATGATCAAAAATCTTGCAGAAAACATAACTTCAATGACTTTTCATCCCCAAAATCAAAATTGGGTCAACATCCTAATAAAACAGTAACATTTGAAACTCTAATTTTGACCTGAAAAAATATCAAATGTGAAAAGTCAAACCTGATCATGTTCATATGATATATATGTGTTAGAGTGTTGCTAATTGTTTGTATCTATTGCAGGATCATGGTTAATCTGACATGGAGCAAGCTCCATAATGTTAGTGGATTTCTTGATTCAAATGTGCCTGAAGCTGAAGTTCTGAGAGATATGATCAGATTTATATCAACAACCAGAGTGGCACATGCTGTTACAGTCAGACCAATCATTTATGAAAGCTTTATAAGATCATTTTAGGGAACTGCTGCTGTTACAGAAATTAATGGAGAAAAGACCATAACAGGAAGAATTCTAATGATCATTCATTAGCAATCACAGAACAAACTGTGAGACAGTGTCTGTAGTTTGAGGATGATGCCAACTCTCCTCTAGAACTTGAAGAAGATAATATTATGACCTTCTTTGCCAACATTGGCTATGAAGGTGGATTTGAAGGGAAGCAAATAGTCAAAGGATTAGTTGATCTCCAATGGAGATTTCTTATTCACTAATTCCAACATTGCTTATCCAAGAGGAAGACAGGTTGGAATGACATCCCTAACACCATATCATCAGCCATCTGTGCCTTGTGCACTAACACACCTTTCAACATGTCTGCATATGTGTTTAATGGACTGATATCAAACATTCAGGAAGGGACAAGGCATATGTTCCTTATGTATTCGTGGTTTATCCAATGCTTCATAAATGAAGCTTTTCTATCTAAGGATGAACTGAGGAGGATGAACACATACTAAGGATAGTGTCACCATAAGGAGATGTAGGTGGTGATTCTCACACTATGCCTTTAGTACATGAACAAGCAATTCCATCTCCATTTAGAGCTTCTATCACTAAATCACCTCAACAATCTCCAATCCAAATTCATTAATTATCACCCTCTGATTCTTCTCCACATGCTGCTACTGCATCTGTTGAGTCTGGTGAATTTGCCAGCTCATCAGATTCTTCTGAATCATCTTCCGATGAGGAGGATGATCATCCTGTTGCATAACTTCCTGAGAGATAAATACTCTCAGAGGAAGGCCCTTTAGAAAGCTTTGCTGAATCAGAGATTAATAGACCAGATGAGAAAGATAGAATGATCTCAGATTAATTACAGAAGGTTGCAAGAATGGAGAAGACACTTGAAAGAATGGCAGGAATCATCAATGACAAAATCCTTGAACTTGATGAAAAAGAAAAGGAGTTGAAAGATTTAAAATCCAAACATGTGGCTGAAATGAAAAAGAAAGATGATGAGATTAAAAGACTCAAAGCCTCATTGGAGATGTCAAGAGAAGAAATAACTGGTCACTTGGATACTGCAGCTATCCAGACTATTGCTATGGAAGAACAAGAAAACCTTAATGAGATGCAAGCAGACATCATAGCTGATCTCAATAAACAGATTGAAGCTCTAAACAAAGAGTTTCTGAATTAGAGATGCTTGTAAAGCTAAAAAATGAAGTGGCAAGAGAAGTACCTGATCAAGATGATGTGGAAACAGAAAAGGCTGAAGCCTCACAACAAGAAGAACATAGTGAGGTTGGGAGTGAAGAAAGTTTGGTAATGGTTGTGCATTCTTATCCCTCTACTGAAGAAGATTCAGTCATGAAAGAGCTTATAGAAGATCTGGATATGTACTCCTCTAGTGAGTTCATCATTGATGAAGAATTTTGGGACTACATCAAAGATATCAGAACTCCTGTAGAGCCAATTGTTGTAATCCCTATGAATCTAGTTTCTATATAAGAAGAATTAAAGCTGCAGCTTGTTCCAGTAGTCACGTTGACTATTGAACAACAAGAATTGATTAAAAGCTTATGTGAAGAATTGAAAGATAGGGAAATGACTGCAAAACATATTGAAGAAGCTGAAAAATAGAAAGAAGCTGACGAGAAACAGAATCAAGAAGCTGAAAAGCTTGAGATTGAAAGAAAGAAACAAGAAGTGGAAGAATCTGTCCCATCAACCTCTGGCCCTAGACTTCATACATATTCAAGAAAAAGAAAGTACTCAACAAAGAAAGCCAAAGGCAAACTGCCAATGGTAGAAGAAGAACAGCCTGTTAAGAAACAAAAAGATGATCCAAGAAGCCTAGCAGCTATAGTTGAATTTTTAGAAGAACATGAGAAAGCAAAGAAAGAGTTAAAAGATATACTTGAGGTGATTGTATTAGAAAAAGGAGAGATTTAAGGAGGATATGATGAAACATCAGTTGATGACCCTTTAACCAGGGACAGTCCTGCAAAGGTTGAAACATCAGTGAAGAAATGGTTGAAATAGCACAATAAGGTATCTGATCAATCATGGATATGAGGCAGATGAAGTGTTTAGCATGACTTATGAGGGCATGGTTGAAGAGGGGAGAAAAATAGAAAAGCTGATTGATCCCACCTTTGTCACTGATTATGAGAAGAAGATTGAAACTGCCCAAATCACTACAAGTGCTACCAAACCTGTAAAGCATCAAGAAACCCAATCTGTATATCCTGATCCCTATAGTATGACTGATAGGGAAATGAAGGACTATTTATCTAAGCAAGGGTTCACAAAAAGAAAGCTGGGTAATATGAAGAACAACTCTCTTAGAGCTGCAATTTTAAAGATGATTAAAGAAAAGAAGGAGAGACTTCAGTCAATTGAAGAAGAGGTAACAGGAAGAAAACCAAGAATAAGAACATCTGCTCAAGATGTTCAACTAACCACCAATGATCAAGATGTTCTGGCCCCTATGCTTCATAAGAATCCAAAATGGTTCATTGAGCCTCCTAATTAAAGCTACAAGAAGGGATGACCACTTTTGAGATGATCAAGGGTGTGTCTGCTCCTAAAGGCAAAACAGATGTAAAGATCATTGCCTGGAAGTATGACAGCAGTTGGAACATGTTCATGGTAAAAAGAATTACTGGGCTTGTAAAATTCTTCACAGAGTACTCTGCTCTAGTGAATGCTATGCAAATTCATGATTTAAAGGAGTTGGCTGAGCTTGAATTGATAAATCATGATGCAATGTACAGAGGATATGAATTTGAAGACATCCTGAAAATGTTCAAGAAAACTAACAACTTCAAATCCCTCTAAGCCATCTGCTTAAGAAGAGATAAATCTTTCAGAAATCTATTTGAACAGAAAAGAAAAAGAGAAGCAAAAGAGTTGGTATTTCTTGAATTGAATGTAAAGCCAACTGAGTCATTAAAAAGGAAGATGGTTGCTGGAACTCATAAGAATAAGCCAATCTCCAATGTGTACTATGATGAGAAAACATTTGAGTTGGTAATTAAGAGGAAATGGGGTGGAAAAGAAGCACCTGAAATCAGACTGTTCAGTGGATATAAAGTAAGGCTGTTGGATGAATCTTATATTCACTACATTTTCACAAGACACTTTAGAGCTCTCAGCAACAAACAGGGAGAAGATGACTTGGAGTTCTTTCTGAAATGTATCAAGATTTTGAAGATGGCAGATGATAGAATAAACAAGAAAAGGGAACAAAGAAAGAAAAAGAAAGTGCCTCTCCAAATGGGCAACATTGTAAAGCTGGAAGTTGATGCAGATGGATCACTGCTAATTCACAGAGATGGTCTTTCCACAATTTATGTGTGGGAACCCATCTCTTTGAAACAAATGCCTATTGCTGCCATACACACTATGATCAGATGAAGATACATGTCCTGAGCAGAGAAAAGATGAATGATGCCAAGGATTTCTTAAATATGATCAAGGCAATCTTGGATCCTTCTTTGGCAGAACCTGTACTTCCTGCTAAAACTATATCAACACTCTCCCTAACAACAGTCCAACCAAAGGAAGCACAACAAGAACCACCAGAATCATCACAACCTCCTCCATCATCACACTCTTAAAGAACTTAGGCAGTATAATCCTTAGGGGGAGTATTTTTAGACCCTGAAAGGATCATAATTGCCAATTCAAGAGGTGGTTGTAGGTTGCTCTGGTTGGAAATCAACAAGACAGAAGACAAAGACAAGAAAAAGACAAGTGTTGAAGTCTCCGCATTAGTTAATGCGGATGACCATTGAACAAATGTTGACATGTATTTGTTCATCCGCATTAACTAATGCGGATGAAGAAAAACAAATGCTAACAAGTGTTTATTCATCCGCATTAACTAATGCGGATGAACAAAAGAAATGCTGCCAAGACTTGTTCATCCGCATCAACTAATGCGCATAAGTTATTATGGATGAACACTTACAAATGCTGCTCTTATTTTGTACTTAGACTAGTTTCTGACGTATAGTTATCAGGGTAGATTAGCCATTTTGTACAGGCAATGTGTATGCCTATAAATAGAACAGTATGACCTAAGTTTGTAAGTTCTTCTTTCAACATTGATAATATACTCATTTAAATAGTAACCCCAGCTGTCTTTGTATCTTGTTTACTCAAATCATTATACAAAGCATTTATTATCATTTTCAGTATTAAATGTTCTGTGGTTTGGTATTTCCGCTACTTAATCACTGGCTCAATCATCATATTCGATCCTAAGTTGTGTCATATCAACTGAGATTCTTATTCTCGGACCCAGTCAACTATAGTTTCTCTTTGCGAAACCATAGTTTCTCATCCCCATGCGAAACAATAGTTTCTACATGCGAAATTATCTGCGAAACTAAAAAAATTAATTAAATAATAAGAAAATTAAAAATATAATAATAATAATAAAATAAAATAGATAATAATAATTAAAATTATAAAATTTTAAATGTTTTGTAATCTCTTGTGATCTAACAAACTCTCGGTTTCACCTACAGTCATTATGGGGAGTTTGAAGTTTGATCCCAGATCAAACGCGATGGTGTACCTAAACGATAGAGATCCACAGTCTGCCGGCTATAGAGATGCCATCGATTGGCCGAAGAGATCTCCCATCTACTATGCCATTTCTTACTCTCCTACTATAGATGAGAAACAGATCAGAGAGTTCTGGAGAACGGCTGAGTATGACGCCAAGCAGAGGATTATCAAAGCGTCGGTTCAGGGAGAGCTATTTGAGATATCGATCGAGACAATGGCTAAGGCCTGCATTTAGAGGATGACATGGGGGAGAGTATTGAGATGACTGATTCATAGGTCATTAAAGCATTTAAAGATATTGGTTATGAAGGAACTGACTATGAGAAGAGAAAGGAGATCAAGAAGTCATTTCTATCAAAGGAGTGTAGGTTCATAGCTCATGTGTTTATTAGCTATTTGGATCAAAGGAAGGGAGGACTAGATGGACTAAATCTGAGATGGTCCACGGCTACGATTATGTTCTGTAAACGTGAGAAGGCAAACATAGCCCAGATCATTCCTGACTATCTGTTAGAGAACATCATGGCTCAGAAGAAGGATAAGTGGCTGCTCTATCCAAAATTCATTCAGATCATTCTAGACTATCTAAAGCCAAACTTACCTAAGCTCGGATATGAATTGAGATTGACTTCGATGAACCGGAGAATTTTTGCTGACTGTGCTGCCTCCAGGCATGATTTTTCAGGAAAGATTACATATCTACTGGAGAGTATGTACACTAAAGAAAGGTGGAACTATATCAAGACTCTGATCCCTCTTGAGGAAAGAAGAGCAGTAGAGACCGGAGGAAATGTGGAGGAGAGTGATTTGACCTTCGAAGAGCAACTGGATGAGATTAAGGAGGAGCTGAGGAAAAAGAGGAAGAAGAAGGGTGCAGAGAAATCATCTTCACATGCTAGAGCTGATTCCCCTTCACGTGAAAAGAGGAGTAAAAGTAAGCAACCAGTCATTCCTAAGACTAGGCCTGCAGGAGAAGCTGGGAGGCCAAGGAGGGACATTAGATCAGAGCTTAATGAGGATTTTATTAGAAATGTCAACACATCCTTATCAAATGAGCTAAGCATGATAAAGACCAAGCTGATTAACTTAGAGGAGAGGGAGAAACTAAGGGATTTTGAGATTGATGAGCTGAAGAAAATTATATTACAGGTTTTGATAAGAAGGTTATTGGAAGAGGTAAGTAATCTAAGGAGGACCGCTGGTGCAGCTAATGTACCAAGTGTTGAGTAAATCAGGGAAATGACTGACAGATCCAAGTTCCCTTTTATTCATAAGACATTGGGAGCAGGTGAGCGATGTAGGAGGATTGGGAGCTGGAGGTAGTGGTATTGGAATCTCTAGAGCTAGCGAAAGTGGTGTAGGTGATGATGAAGCTGATGATGGTGATGAAGCTGGTGGTGGTGTTGAAGTAGGTGGAGTGTTGCTAGAGGTAGTGGAGAAGGAGTCGGTGATGAAGAAAATGTTGATCAAGTGATTAAAGCTGGGTTTATCGATATGGGCTTTGATTTAGATACTGATGTAACAGGGAACGAGGTGATAAGGGATGAGAGAATAGGAGGAGAGAAAGAGCATGTTGAGTAAAATTTGATTAATAAGGAAGAAGAGGTGGAGAAGCACTTAATGGACTATGAATCTGAGCCAGAATTTTATATAGTTGATGAGAGGCCAATGACTTATGCAGCTCAGAGAAGTTTAGTTGAAGGAGATTTGGTTGAAATGGATAGAGAGGACTGGTTCCATAAGGAGGAAGAAACCCAGAAACTAACACCTCTCTTCCAAAACATTCAAGAACCAAGGAGGAAGGAGACGGACAAAAAGATAGTGAGCTGGAAATACAACGCGAAGCTGAAAATGTTTATGATCAAAAGGCATAGAGGCGGGATATCATATATGCATAAAAGGATGGCGTTCAAGACCCTTCCTATGTGGGATTTAAGGAGACTTGCTGAGATTCCCCTCCTTGACTCGGGCTTGAGCAAACATGCCAAAATGTTAGAGCATGAGATCCGTCAGGGTGTTCAGGACAACTTTAAAGCATTGGATACATGAGCCCGAGAGGAGAAGGTCAAAGAAGGATCTTGATTGTGTGATCAGGAAGGAAAGATTGTGTTGAAACTAAAGCCTGCAAAGACTGTCAACAGAGTGAGGATACCTGATCGACATCCTTCAAGACTGCAGAAATTTGAGAAGTAGTTCTATGATAACTAGACAGGAGAAGCAGTAGTGAGGGTGAAGGATGGAGATGAGATAAAGTTGTTTGATCCTATCGAGGTATTCTCATTCAGTGACAATGATCTGAAGGTACTATATGAGAACCAGATTAAGTATGAAGTGGAGCAGAGACGAAGACTAAGGCGAGCTTGTTTGAGAGGGTAGCGAACATTATAGAGGATTACTCTGTAATCCAAGCATCAATGTCAATTGTAATCGATTCATTATTAATGAAAATCAATTGAAACAATCTTTTTGTTGCATTATTTTATTCTGTTTTCAATTTGTTTCATCTGTTTTTCATTGATTTCAATCTCATAACCAACTAATTAAACAACAAGTATTGATAATTTCGTGATCTTTATTGCTGAATCAACTGATAATTCCTGCTTCAATCCTTGGATTCATAGGTGGTATCATAGCCTCGTGCTAATTAAACAACAAGTATTGATAAGTTCGCCACTCACTCGTTTTTAGACTCGGCTTTGTGTTGGTGGGACAATATTGTCCAAGCCGAGGGCAGCAAGGCCATCTGAAAGATGAGGTGGGAAGAACTGAAGAAGATTGTGATTGAAGAATGCTGTCCTCACCGAGAGCTTGACAAGATAGCAAGGGAGTTCCTACAGCTAGAGGCGGGGATCATGACCCATCAGCAATACACCACCAAGTTCAACGAGATGGCAAGGCTGGTGTCGAACCAGGTGACGCTGGTGTCGATAAAGATAAAGAGGTATATTCAAGGATTGCCAGTGGATATCCGTAGGCACCTGATTGTTGCCCGGCCGAGTACCTTTAGATCGACAGTGGATCTGGAAGGGAGACTATATTATGAGAGGAAACGGCTGTGGTAGAGGTGAGAAAGGTGGGTGGCGGTGACATGAACTGGAGTGGAAAGCAGTTTGGATGTGGTTTTTTCACTCCAAACAACAAGAGGACGAGTATGGATAACCGAAGGGTGGTATCATCAAGCTCGAGGATGAAGAAGTATGGCAAATGTGGAAAGGAGCACACTAGAGATTGCAGGTGGGGATAGAATGTATGCTTCAGTTGTGGGAGGTCTGGTCATTTGGCAAGGGATTGTAGGGTGTGAGGTGCTATACTATGGTGAAGAAGGTCATGTGAGTAGGGATTGTAGGAAGCCAAGGGCGGAGAGTTCTGGGGCGAAGAAGAGGACGGAGAATGAGGACAGAGGGCAAGCACTAGAGCATTTACGATTACCCGGGAGGAGGCCAGGGTGGACCCCGATGTCTTGTTAGGTATGTTTCTAGTAAACCAAACTTATGCCCCTGTATTATTTGATTCTGGTGCTAGTAGGAGTTTCATTTCTGCTGCTTTCTGTGCTAAGTTGCCTATTAGTAGTAGAAGTATTGATGAGCCCTTTGATGTAGAAACTGCTATTGGTAAGTCTACTAGAATTTCTGAAATGATAGAGGATTGCGACATAGAACTAGAAGGCCATAGGTTCTCTGCTAAACTATTTGTGATGCCCCTAGGCGGATTTGATGTAGTTCTAGGGATGGATTGGTTAGCAGCCTATGAGGCAAATATTGCATCGTAAGAAGATGATTCGATTAACTGCGCCCGACTGAAGTTTGGTGATGGTCTACAGTGATCGAGTGACTACGGTCCTGAAGGTAATTTCGATGGTGGTGGCCGAAAAGTGCATGAAACAGGGATGTAGTGCCTACCTAGCTTAAGTGAAGGACGTGGATGCGTCCGTACCCCAATTGTCCGACGTACTCGTTCTGCATGACATTCCAGACATGTTCCCAAAAGATTTACCAGGTGCGCCACCGGACCGCAAAATCGAGTTTCATATCGATTTGATACCTGGTGCTCAGCCCTTTGCCAAAGCACCATATCGATTGGCTCCATCCGAGATGAAGGAACTGATGGTGCAGCTACAGGAGTTGTTGGACAAAGGGTTCATCCGACCGAGCAACTCTCCCTGGGGTGCTCCAGTCTTGTTTGTAAAGAAGAAAAACGGTAGTATGAGGATGTGCATTGACTACCGTGAGCTAAACAAGTTAACGGTAAAGAACCGATATCCACTACATAGAATTGATGACTTGTTTGACCAGCTCCAAGGTGCCAGTTGGTTCTCAAGAATAGACCTCCGATCAGGTTACCATCAGTTGAAGGTGAAGGAGCAAGATATTCCTAAGACAGCTTTTCTTATGCGTTATGGACACTACGAGTTTCTCGTTATGTCTTTCGGTCTAACTAATGTGCCTGCTGCTTTTATGGATTTGATGAAGCGAGTGTGTCAGCCAATGTTGGATAAATCAGTGATTGTGTTTATTGATGATATCCAGATTTATTCGAAGAGCGAAGAAGAACATGCTAGCCACATACGCGAAGTACTGGAGACGTTTAGAAAAGAGAAGATGTATGCTAAATTCTCTAAGTGCACTTTCTGGTTGCGTGAAATTCAATTTTTGGGTCACGTGGTAAATTCTGAAGGAATCATGGTGGACTCAGCAAATGTTGAGTCAGTGATGCAATGGAAGTCTCCAAAGACGCCATCCAAGATTCGCAGTTTCCTGGGTTTGGCGGGCTAGTACAGAAGATTTATCCAAGACTTTTCCAAGATAGCCTCACCATTGACCAAGTTGACCCGCACGGACGTAAAGTTTGTATGGGGTCTGGAATAAGAGAATGCTTTTGAGGAGTTAAAGATGAGATTGACTCAAGATCCTGTCTTGACGTTGCCCGAAGGGAACGAAGACTTAGTGGTCTATTCAGATGCTTCATATTCGGGATTGGGTTGCGTGCTAATGCAGGGGGAAGAGTAATAACCTACGCATCCCGACAGTTGAAAATCCACGAGGCTAATTACCCTACTCATGACTTGGAGTTAGCAGCTGTGGTCTTCACGTTGAAGATTTCGAGGCACTACTTGTACGGGACGAAGTGCACTATCTTCACGGACCATAAGAGTTTGAAATACTTCTTTGAGCAGAAGGACCTCAATATAAGGTAAAGGAGGTGGTTGGAATTTATCAAGGATTATGATTGTGAGATCCATTACCATCCGGGCAAAGCCAACGTAGTGGCAGATACCTTTAGCCGAAAAGAGAGACCCGAGCCAATCCGGGTGAAAGCATACCAGTTGATTATGACCTTTGATGTGATGACACAGATCAAGGAGTTCCAAGATGAGGCATTGAAAGAAGATCGCCTTAACTCTGAAAGGATGAGAGGTCTAGTCACGGAGTTGGGTGAAAATACTCACGGAGTTAGAACTTGCTTCGAGCGGATGTGGATCCCTCGTTATGGAGGCTTATGGGAGCGGATCATGGATGAGGCTCATAAGACTCGATACTCCATTCATCCCGGTGCTACCAAGATGTATCATGAAATGAAGATAGATTACTGGTGGCCGGGTACGAAGTGTGATATGGCGGAGTACATGAGTAAGTGCCTTACTTGCTTACAAGTGAAGGTAGAGCATCAGAAGCCATACGGAAAGATGCAACCTTTGGATATACCCGAGTGGAAGTGGGAGCACATCACCATGGACTTCATCATAAAGCTACCATGTACGACAAGGGGGTACGATGCCATATGGGTGATAGTTGACCGTCTGACGAAGAGTGCTCACTTTTATCTGATCCGCAAGACGTATTCATCCGAGAGGTTAGCTGATCTATACATTAAGGAGATCGTAACTCGTCATGGTGTACCGGTGTCTATTGTGTCGAACCGTGACACTCGGTTTACATCGAAGTTTTGGAAGAGGTTTCACGATACAAGAGGTTTCCCCAGAAAGATGGTCAGTCCGAGAGGACGATTGAGACACTTGAGGATATGCTCAGAGCATGCGTGATTGAATTTGGAGGAAGTTGGGATGAACACTTACCGTTAGCTGAATTCTCATATAACAACAGTTATCATGCCAGCATTGGCATGCCACCATATGAGATGCTATACGGTAGAATGTGTAGAACACCCGTGTGTTGGGGAGACATCGGCAGAAAGAGCTAGGCAGTATTGATGTGATTGAGGCTATGACTGAGAAATTGGAGAAGATCAAGGCCTTCAAAAAGGCGGTAAAAGATAGGCAAAAGTCGTATGTCGACAAGAGGCGTAGAATGATTGAATTCAATGTGGGCGATAGGGTCATGTTGAAGGTCTCGCCTTGGAAAGGAATCATCCGGTTTAGGAGGAGGGCTAAGCTCAGTCCGAGGTACATAGGACCTTTACGAATTATTGCATGAGTAGGAGAGGTGGCCTATCAATTAGAGCTACCTGATGAGTTAAGTGGAATTCATCCAACATTCCATGTAACTCATCTGAAAAAATGCCTAGCTGACGAAGACATGATTATACCATTAGAAGACATTGAAGTGGATGAACGGCTCAACTATGTAGAGAAACCTGTGGCAATCATTGACCGAAAAGAGAAGAGGTTACAAAATAAGGTGGTTCCACTGGTGCCAGTGCAGTGGAAGCACAAGAAGGGATCTGAGTCTACGTGGGAGACTGAGGAAGAGATGAGACAGCATTACCCACAACTGTTTGAAGAATAACAGGTTTCGAGGACGAAACCTCTACAAGGGGGGTGGACTTGTAACACCTGAAAATTTTAATAAAAAGAAAGGAAAAGAAAAGTATCTTGAAAGAATAGAAAAGGAGCACAAGTGGAGGGGGCAAAAGTGTAAGAAGCACAAAACCTTATTATTTTAATGTTTAAAAGGTATTGGCGCCCATGCATCCCCTTTACTTTCTGGTTTTCGGATGGAAACAAGAAAAAGAAGAAGAACAGAAGATCTCTCAGTTCTAGAGAGAGAAAGAAGCTGATTTTGCTAAGGTAGGTATTTTTCTTGCTTTTTTGGTTCGGTTTTGTTGGGTTTTCAACCTTAAAACCAATTTTTGTGTTCTTTGTGCTTGGTTTTGTGTTTTGTTATGTTTTTAGGTGTTTGGACTCTTTGTGCCCTCAAGTTCGGTGGAGTTTTACTTGAAGGCTACATTAGGTGAGTTCTAGATCCCCAGTTTTGTGTTTTTAAACTTCTTTGGGGCTGAAAATGCATGTAAAAATATTTTACAACTTGTATGTATGATAACCGTATGTATGTTGTGTTTGGTTGGTTGTGTTTTATGGTTTTATGCTTGTTTTAGGTGCCTTGTAAGTTAGTTATGGGTTGAGAACCATTTAGGATGATGATTTGGGTCTGGACAGTGTCAGTTTCGAGCTAAGTATGCTCATGTGCCTGAAATTTTCTTAAAACGCCTATGTCCCTTTCTCATGCACCCAAATAGGGCTCATGCGCCTGAAATTTAGCTCAGACGCCTAAGTACTTCTTATGCGCCTAAACAGTACCTCATGAGCCTAGAAATTTTGGCGAGTAGTCTAAGTGTTGTTCATGTGCCTGGATTTTTTTCCCATGTGCCTAAGTGGTAGGCTCATATGCCTGATACTTAGCCTAAAAGACCAAGTTCCATCCCATACGCCCCAATAGTGCCCATGCGCCCACTGCCCAAAATACCTAAGTGAACCTCATGCGCCCGAATAGTATCCATGCGCCCAGAAAATTTCTCATACGCCTAAGTGTTAGTTCAGGCGCCTAACTTTTCCATGCGCCTAAGTGTTGGTACGCCTGCATAGTACTAATGCGTCTGCATAGTGCTCATGCGCCTAAAAGACTTAGAAAAATTTCTGAAATTTTGGGAAATAGAAATTTAAGGACTAGCCCTGGAATGTTTTGGATGTTATGTTTGTTGGTGTTTTGCATGATTGTGGCTTGTTTTTATGTTCTATATTACGTATTAATATATGACTTTACGTGGTGTGATTATGCTCGTATACGTAAAGTATTATCATAAATGAAGCAAAAGATTATGATAATGAAAAGTGGAACTTAACGAATGAATGAAAGTCTTGCAAGCAAATTGAATGGAGGTGCACAACCATGTTATCGTTAGCTCAACTGTGTGCGGTTTAGCTAACCCGAAGGATGCACACTGGGTCAATCTTTAAGATTGACGGGACCCTTGTAGCATGCCCTAGGTACTGGGTCAGGCTTCATGCGCAATGTTAGGGGTCTATTTATAGACCTCGGCCCAGTACCCGCTTCATACACAATGTTCGGGGTATTGCACATTAGTCAGGTAGAAAGTGAAAGATAATGTTAAAAGTACGAAATGAAAGAGATGAATGATGAAAGATAATAATGAATATTATCTTGTTGTATGTATGATGTGTGATCACATACGGAAGTAACGGATTTATGAAAAGGAAGTATTTTAAAAAAATGATACTTTTTATATTTAAACAAAAGATTTTAATTCTAAAACTAGAACTCACTCAGCAACGCTGACTTTTATGCATTTTCAGTTGGTAGGTAATTTGTTGCTGGGATGGCACGCGGGGGAAGGCTACTTGGTGGGCAAGATTGGCATCCATTCGTGCATGATAATTATGTTGTTTTGTAATGCAACTAAACGTTTTTTTTTTGTAACTTCTATTATACATTGATGTATTATTTGGCAACATTAAATATTAATGCAATGAATGGTTTTTGGTAAATTAATCCGCTACGATATTTTCATGTAATGTATTTGTTTTGTATGAAAAATGTTATGATGATCTAACTGTGAGGTCTCCGGGAACGGGGCTTTACACAACTTAGATTAGTCATCATCACAAAGAAAAGCATGTTCTGTGTGTCAAATTCATTATATGTAAAAGCTAGAACATTCATAAAACATACAAACTTCAAAAATATTGTCATGTTAATATGTTTTCTTGAAAAAGCATTTCATATCATGGAAAATGATAGTACACTATAACCTTGCTTACTTTCCTGAATTTTAATCACACAATAAAGACTGATCAGATGTGATTTGATATGTGAGTAGGTTCAGCTTCAGTGAAAAATATACAAGTTCATGCTTAACATAATGCCAAGGTGACTAATTGTGGACAATTCCATTTTGAGGAGCAAGCATGTAAGTCTTATCCTGCTATGATCAACTTACTCACCCAAGCACACTATGTTGTAACACTTTATAACCTCTATCTTTGCGCATCATGAACCCCTTGTTTTGTGTAAACAAAGACCTGGGTTCACAGGCACCTCTGTTTTACATAAGTAAAGACCTGGTGTCCTAATGCTGATCATCAAAACGTTCCAAAAAGGAATAGCTCTAAAAGAATCCACTATGATCAATTGTATATTACTTCAAGAGCATCAAAAAAATTATATCAGCATTAATAGGGTTTTAAAGAAATCTTAAGATAGAGCTTATAACTTAAGGAACATAGTTTTAAGTGTGAAAAAGTGATAAATTGACTCATAAATGGAGGACAAACTCTAATATGAATTGAATGTGGAGTTCGAATTTCTCTCTTTAATCAATACCAAAACAAGATAAACAGTATGACAAGTAGAAACTATACTCTTGCTTGAATTTATGTGGATCATAATACTTACAATCAGCACTAGATCCATGTCTACTATCATAAAACAAAATTGTTTCAGGATGATGCTTAGTGTCATAGTATGATCCCATTGTATGATGTAAATGCTAGTAAATATATTTAAGTTTCTGCCTATGAACAAAAATACAAAAAGATTTTGTTTTTGTTCTTTTCTTTTCTAATAAGTTGGACAGATAATTGCTTTTCATTCTATTCTGTTAATAAATTTTCGATAAACACATAAGTTCATCATTAATCACAAATTTTGGGGGAGTAGTCATCAGCATGAAAAAAATGAGTTTATCAATTAAGTTTCTCTTTTTAAATGAAGAAAATTGGAACTTGAGCACTAACTTGGCTACAGGATATCTGAAGTTTTTAACTAATTCAATTTTGCACATTTTCCATGAAGCAGAGTCAACAAGGTCCAACAGCAAACAACAAATGATCTAACAACATGATGTTAAGATCATACATCAAAAAGAACAAAATTGACTTTCCGTAGATTGGTACATTACGGATAAAACAACAAAACATAACAATTTTTGCCTTCCGTAGATGTTCTGTGGAAGAACTAACTTAAGGATAAAACAACAGAAACGAGTTTTGCCTTCTGGAGATGTTTTGCGAAAGACTTAACCTGTTGCAGATAAAAAAAGTTTTGCCTTCCGTAGATGTCCAGCGAAAGACTTAACTTGTGAATTACCACGAAAGGGTAATGAGAGTTTAGGGTCCCACATCCGCTAACATTAAAATTGTTTATTCCACATAACAATCCACTCCTAAATCACCATTCAAACAACATCCAACAAAAAGATTTTGGAAAGCGTTCAAGAGTTGAGAGTTATGAACAAATGATTACAAGAGTCTAAACCTAAGGGGGAGTATTGTTGGGTCTAGATCCATTGTATACATATGTTTATTTCTTCTTCATTATGTAACTTTATTGATTATTACAGATTTGAGTTCATCCTTTGTTTGTGCTTTTCAAGGAGCTTACATTTTACATATTTGAGCATTATTCTTCTTATTCTTCACAAATTCTCTTACAATTGGATTTTATGTTTGATTGGTGTTCATATTTCATCATTACTTGGTCCACAGGATATTAGACTTAGAGATATCTTGTGGATTTCAGTGTTAAATCTTTATCAAAAGTCTGTTCAAATGATCAGAAAGACGAACAATAGGACACTGTCACAGTACCTGGTTCAACATGGGTACAAGAGGGGTACTATTGACAGCACACTCTTCATTAAAGGAACACAGAATGACTTGAAGTTGGTTCAAGTTTATGTAGATGATATCATCACTATATCACCTAATCCAAAGCTCTACAAAGACTTTGAGAAGCTGATGAAGAATAGATTTGACAATGGCATCTTTATAAACTAGCCAAAGTATGTGCAAGTCATACTTACCAGATTTCATATGACTGAGTGTAAGGTTGCTCAGACACCTATAGCCAGAAACCACTCTCTTGGACCTAATCTTGAGGGGGAGTGTGTTGATAAACATCTTTACAGGGCTATGATTACATCTCTTATGTACCTGACAACTACTAGGCCTAATATCATGTTTGCCACATGCTTTTGTGCAAGATATCAAGCCAACCCCAAGATGTCATACTTGGTTGCTATCAAAAAGAGTCTCAGATATTTCAAATGTTCTCCTAAACTGGGCCTTTGGTATCCAAAGAATTTTGATTTCAATCTGCATGCTTATACAGATAGTGACTATGGTGGTTACAATATGACTTGTAAGTCTACATCTAGGGGATGTCAATTCCTTTGTGGAAGGATAGTCTAATAGCAATGCAAGAAACAATCCTGTGTGTCTACATCAACTGCTGAAGCTAAATACATTGCTACTGCAAGATGTTCTACTTAAGTGCTTTGGATTCAAAATCAGATGCTGGACTATGGATTTAACTTAAAAAAGACTCCCATCCATATAGACAACAACATTGCTATCTCCATCATAAAGAATCTTGTGTAGCACTTTAAGACTAAGCACATCCAAATCAGGTATCATTTGATAAGAGATAATTTTGAAAATGGATTGATAAAACTAATCAAAGTTAAAGTTAACATAAATGAACAATATGTTGATCTGTTCATAAAAGCTTTTGATGAACATATATTTAAATATCTATTATAAGCTATTGGGATGATTAACTTTGAGTAGGTTTTCTTAAATTAATTTCAAGATTATTTTTCAAACATGTGTGTCTTAAGTTGTCTTTTTTATCACCTATATATAAGCTCAGTTTACTTTGGAAGAACTTTTTCAAAATTGACATCACTTAGGATTCTAATAATTTAAGATATGTTTCTTTCGGAAGACATTAAGTTGACTTTGGCAGAAAATTATGTATTCAAAACTAATAACTACTTACCAAGAAATTTACCATCGGATGAAATTCTGATATATCTTCCGAAGCTTCTATATGCTTCTAAGTACTTATATGTTTTGAAGGACAATTTCCTTCCAAAAGCAATTAAGTCTCAGAAGTTTTATTCATCCTTTTAATAAAACTTTTGAAGTTTAATATCATCTGAAACCAAATATATCTTGGAAGCAAAATACTCTAAGTACTTTTCTTTCGAAGCAAATTTTTGTAAAGCTAAGAAATATCTTCTAAAGCCAAATTGGCTTTGGAAGTTTTCTTAAACTTCTAAACAAAAATTACCTTCGAAACATTTAGACTTCCAAGAAAACTACCTTTTTGGGCACTTTTTCAGAGGTGGGACCGACATCCGGATTTCAAAGTTTATCCATTTGCATTAACTTTGTCTCAAATCCTACCATATATATATATATATATATATATATATATATATATATATATATATATATATATATATATATATATATATATATATATTTCTACAATGATTCCCCCTCTTTCACCTTCCTCTTCATCTGCAAAAGTTCTAACCCTACATTAACCCACTAATCGCCATTGTTCTTAGCTTTCTTCATTTCAAAGCATTCTAAAATGGCCAACCCTGAACCCCGTAACCAGCCAGATTTTTCCATGCACTAACACATGCAGTATAATTAAGTTGCTCTGTTGTAATCTGAGAAAGATCTAGGTTTCTTAGATGTTTGCTGCTTTCTTAGTCAATCAAACTACCTCACCGCACTCACAATAGACCATCCACTATATGAAAAACAACTCCTTAAGTTCTGAAGGACTTACCAAGAGGTGATCTTGGATGGTGAGAAGAGATTGTCTGCCATAGTACAGGGGAGAACAGTTTTCATCACTCCAGCCACAATCAACTCTCATCTAAGGCTCGATGATGCACAAGGCGAACTGTCCTTCCCTAAATCTGCTGTTAATGACTCATTCTGGCAGATGGGCTATGAACGGGGACTACACAGTCAGAACCTTCAAAAAGGGTAAGGTCTCCTACCAGCGGAACTACCTCCTCCATGTCATAATATACTCTTTATCTAACAAAGATGGAGTACTACATGTTCCCTAGATATGTTCAACACATTCTTAACTATGAACTGGGCTCACAGTTAAGGGGGACAGAAGATACTCTTAAATTAGGATAGATAAAGCCCGGCATCTTTAAAACCATAGGGAAGACCATTGTTGTCTTCTTAAGGGTACAAACAACCCTAGTCCCAAAAATGTTAGAGCTCATTGTTCAATGTGACAACTTGGCAGCACCAGTCAATGTTGAACCCACACCATCTCCATCTAAACCACCCTTAAAGCCTCAAATAACCATCACCTACACTGGAAAATCCAAACAAACCCCTGCTTAGTCTACTTAGATTGAGCAGGTCCCCATACAATCACCCATGCAGAAGGAAGTGGAAACAAGAGCTCCTACTTCCTTGAGGAGCAGACCACTCCTATTACTTCTTTGATCAATGCTAAGGTTCCTCATGCTCAACCTGATGAGCTCATTTCCCAAGCCTTAAGCCATCACTCTGAGTCTCAAAACTCAAGTGACCAGCCTTTAGGGGAAGCTAGTATCCCTAGCTGTTAGACTTAAACCTACCCATCCCTAACCTTCAATTCTATGATGATGAGGATATGGGATTTAGCAAGTACAATGAGTCTCTGTTCTCCTTTCCTGCTCAAGGAGAGATGAGTGCTCCTGAATCACCCATGTCTAGCCCACATTATCCACCCCAAACTAAGGTGGACTTCCCTAAACATGTTCAGGAAGTCCATATGAAAGAGGCTCTCACTTTTGCAAGTGATTACATCATTAAAACCTCAACCATGGAAACCTAACCCATTGACACTTCTCTTGAAGCTGTCATGTTGCAGGGGAAATCCAGCAGCCAAGAACCCCAAGCTAGTGGTGAATAAGAAGACTTTGGTCCTATTCTCTTATCCCCCCATGATTCTTCTAATGAAGATGAAGATAGTCTACAACTAAAGGTGCAAAAACTATCTGAAATCTGCACCAATTTAGTGTCAAAGGTAAGTCACCTAGAATCACAGGTGGTTACCTTGCAAAGGCAGGTCAATGACCAGCAACTTGAGATCATCGATCTTAAGGACAAGTTAGCTGAGAGACTTGGCTGACAAACTCAACCAGGTCCACAAGAACCAGTGGATATGGTGGACCTAACCCTTAGCTCCCCTGTGCAAGAGGGTGATGCTACCAAAAAGGGGTAGAAAGTCCTACCTATAATCATAGAACCTGGGAGTTCTACCTAGAGTATGGACATAGAGGACTCACCACCCTCACTTGCAGTTGTCCATACTCAACAACCTCCTCAGGCCCTTATTGATATGGAAGCCTTAAAAATCCAATAGTAGGATGGAGGTATGATTCTGACAGAAGAGCCCTGGTACTCTCTAGATCTCAGGAACAATAAGAGGTCTTCAATTTCCAAAACCTGAGATACTATGAGAGCTTCTCTCTAGTTGATCTACCACTAGCAACCCAAGTCAATCTAGGCAAGCTGAAAGTTTTGCTTAGAAAATTCAAGATAGGATGCTTGAAGAGTTCAAGAAAAGGTCCAAATTATATAAATAGAGGCTAGCAGGCAAGCCTGTTAGTCAACTGGATACCAAGGCAGACCCTAAGATTAGCTTCGAAGGGGAAACCTTAGTTGAAGGCCAAATAGTTGAACCTATGAACCTTGAGACCGGAACTACTTCAGCACAAGGTACCCTCAGTGAGGCACCGTCTGGTGAAGGTGTCTCACATCCTCTCCCTGGCTAGAGCTCGAGTTCTACACTAAGCAATAAAGGCAAAGCTCTCTCCACATTGAATCATACAGGCCAATGACTGACAAAGGGAAGAGGAAGATGACCTCTGAGGATATTGAGGAGGAGAAAATGGAGAGGAAGAGAAAGTTAAGGGGAGAGAGTTCAAGTGAGACACCTGGCTTTATGCAAGCTGCAATCAGGGCTGCCTTTACGCCAAACACTCAAGAGGATGAGTTGAGGGCAGCCAGATTGAACTATCTGGGTCTAGGAACTCTAATATAAATGAAATCATCTCTCTTCCCTTGGAGAACTGAGCTGGCTGACACTAAAGTGTCAAAAGAGAGAAAGGAAGCTAAGGCTGTAGAATTGCTCCTCAAAATCAAAGAAGAAAGAAAAAGAAAAAGATTATACAAAGCTCTTACCCTCTCCCTAGTTCAAGAAAGCCCTGTAGCAGAGGATGTGGCCATTTAACAAGAAACTCAAGTAGGTAGGTAACAAGATAGGAAAAACATGATAACCTACCTGAGTGCCACAGGCCACTATCAGGCAGTAGATCTACTTCCTTTGTCCTATGAGTATATAGAATTAGAATACCTCAAGCAGCTTAAGCAAGAAGTGTTGAAAGAGAAAAAGGCTGCTTAGAGGAAGATGAGGGAAGAGGCTTCAAAGTCAAGAGCCACCTCCAAGCCAATCAGAAGAAGTCTACTGACAGACAAAGGATTGTGAGCTTCTTGAAGCTACATAGGTTCTTCAGAAGAAGACTTGGTCCAATGTCTTTATCCACTTTGGATGAGCACATTATAGTGATCAAGCAGAAGATCAAGAGGGATGAGCTGGTTGACTTGCATTCTCTACCAAGTCAAGATACACCTAAAGCAGAGGTCAAGGCTGAACCACAAGAGATAACACAACCTGTACCTAATAATGCATCTCAGCCAGCTTCATCTTCTAACCCACATCAGCAGGGTCCAAGAAGAAGAAGAAGTCTAAAGCATCCACCACTGGACCTCAAGACGAGTCAAGACGTCCTGAGGGTGATAAAGAAGAGGCTGCTCATCCAACTCCCATCAAATTAGAGCCTCTTGTAGCTTAGAGACCCGTCTTGTCTTGGACATCTGCTACTAACCTAGACAGATGGTATGCCACTAGAGATCAAGGCGGTCAAGACGTATATTTCTGGCAAAACATACTTGACCTTCCTCTGCATGATCTCTATGACATAAGAAGGTATTTTAAAAGTCTAAGGAATCCTGAAGAACTGATGATGAAAAGAATAGTCTTGATTCTAATAAGGACTGTCAATAGATGAAGATCAAGATTCAAAGGTCTCTTACAGTTTTGGTAGCATCAGCCTAGGGGGAGTTTGTAAGGATTACACTTAGAGACTGATGCAACCAAAGAGCTGTCATCATGCACATGTGAAGTACTAGGAAGTTACTTCAGAAGATGTGATACAACTCAATGGAATAAACTAAGTATCAAATCTTCCAAAGCGAAATGACCATTTCATTCGAAGCCAAAGATGAAGTCTTCTGAAGCTTCAAGACAAAGTCTTTCGAAGCCAAGAGACTGATTTCATCCGAAGATAGAGAAGACATGCTTTATCTGACTTACTTTTGACAAAATTTGAACCACTTTTCGCGGCCATCTGATAAGACTCAATAACTTATATGAGTTGGTGAAAAGTCCATACTTTTGTCAACTGTAGAATATTGTCATAGTGTTTATAACTTTCTACTTATCTACTTTTATCCTTTTTTAATATATTAGGATGTGAGCTATGGCATGTCATAGTCACCAGTCGAAAGGCAATCTGCCTTTCGACTTTTCATTGATCTTGTTATATAGATTAGTGTTTCCAGCTAGCCTTCAGAGTAAGTCAGGTTGTAGGATGTGTTGGACTCAACAATTGCATTAAGATTAATGCATGAAAAAGTATGATGCTTGCCAAAGCATACAATCAAACAAAATGTGTTTTGACATACAAAACAATCATTTATAACACATTAACATTCATAACAATCACTAACATTTGTTTAAATTTCTTTTTTAGATTTGTAGATAAAAGAAATTTTGACCAAGTGCTCGCAGCGGATGAAGAGTCTCCACAGCGGATGAAGATCATCAGCAGCGGATGAAGAAAATTCATCTAAGTGTGTGCAGCGGATGAAAGAATCCCACAGCGGATGAAACATACAGTGGACAACATCCACAGCGGATGTTCATCCACAACGGATGAACATCCAAAGCGGATGAACATCCACAGCGGATGAACAACCAAGCATCCACAGTGGATGAACAACCAAGTATGCACAACGGATGAATAGTCTTCTCCACAACGGATGAGAAAACCTCCATAATAGATGACTTAATTCCATAGCGGATAGCTTAGACACTTAGGATTATTTATGTAATATTCGTTTACATAAGGGTAGTTCAGTAATTGTATATAGCTTTTGTGTATAGGCTATAAATAGCACACTACCCTAAGCCTTTGTAATCTTTTGAACAATTAATCAAACAATCTGTTATTATCATTTTCGAGCATTCAAAACACACACACTAACACACAATCACACACACACACACACTGAATTCTTTCACTTGAATCATGGGTTTCCGCACCATGTTTCTTGTTGGTTGAATATTGAGAGTTATTGAAAAAGGTCATTGGGGGTATCAACTTGTTCATATTGAATATTGTTCTAATATGTTCATGTTCAACATGTTGTTGTAAAGTTGATTTCATCAGGTGGTATCAGAGCTTTGGCTCAATCATTCATTGATTTTGATCCTCTCATTCAACAACATTGATTTTAGTGGTTCATTAGCTTCAAAAACACACATCAACAAGCTATTTAGTCTTCAAACTCGTCTTCTTCTACTATTAACATAAAACAAATGCAAACAAATATGATTTCTCAATCATTTTGTGCATTTTGAAGAAGTTTTGTTGATTTTTCAGCTTGAACATCACATATACACAAGATTTCTGTTTTTTTAATAGATAAAACAATACACAGGTATTGTTTATCTCTTGTTAACATCATTTAACAGAAGGTTTTCAACAACAAAATCATCATCAAAACCTTTAAATCTCATCAGTTTTAAAGGGTTTTTGCAAACATTTTCGAATACTGTTGAACACTGTTTCATTGGATTTCTTCAAAACAAACAGTATTTGAACATTCTAAACCGGTTAGATTGTTCATTATCATCACAAACTAGTGAAAATCTCACTAGAAACATATTTTGTTCTTTGTTCAACCATCAGGTTGAATATTTTGAAAAAACATCACAACAAAACCCTAGGAAAACCCAAGGTTTTGCATACACAATTCACAGGAATTGTGTTTGTTGTTTTTGATAAAATCATCAAAAAACTAGTTATCTTGTTTGAAAAGTTTTTAAAATCAACTTTTTGATCCAAAATGTTATATAACAAAAGACAAAATCTGTTTGTAGGGTTTTTACAAAAAGAATATTGATTTTTTCATAAAAGAACAAATATTCCTATCATCCACAATCTTTCTTGTCACCATGACCTAGAAAATAATATTTCATAGGACATTAATTAATTAATTAATTAATTCCTTTATTTGGTAAACATTAAAATAAATTATTTTATCAAATTAACAAACAAATCCTAGAGACAATTAGGATTAATTAAATTTTAGCACCGGACTAAAATTTTAATCAAACAAAATTTAACTTAAAAAGTTATTATTAAGTTAAAATCAAATCATTCAAACATGGCTGACGATATGATGAGTTCAAACAGTGGACTAAAACCCCCAAAGTTGAAGAACAAATCAGATTTCAAGCAATGGAAAATCATGTTCAGGAATTGGATTACATATCAAGATCCAGATCTATGGACATCAATCACTGAAGGTCCTTACATTCGAGTGACTTTAGGACCTGACTATAACATACAGAAACCAGTTAGTTTGAAAAGTGTAGTTGGTGATGACCTCAAGTGGGTCAAAACAGACATGAAGGCATACAGTATTCTAGCTATGACTTTGCCTTTTGAAATTTTGACACGGGTCGAAAATTTCAAAACAGTACATGAGTTGTGGAAGGTTCTTCACACCATGTGTAAAGGAAGTGAGATCAAAAAGGAAAAATTAAGAACTCAATATGAAACCTTCCACCACATCCATGGAGAATCAATTCCTCAACAGTTACATAGATATGTCCAATTGGTCAATGAAATGATAGTATGTGGACTTAAATATGACACTGTTGAAATCAACAAGAAAATGTTGCATACATTGCCTGAGAGTTGGACTCAGTCAGTGTCTCTCATGAAAGCAACATTGGACTTGGAGGGACTATCCCTTGACTCACTTGTAGCCAAGGTTGAAGCACTGGAAATGGATGAAAAATCCAGGAACAACAACCAAATCAGACATGTCAAGGCCTACAAGTTCAAAGAACCACAACACACAGATAGTGCTTTCCTCACAAGCACTGGAGAAGATGAAGAAGAATAATTTCTGGATTCTCATGATACATCATTCTTCTCAGCACCAGAATCATCCAACAACAAACACAACTCTAAGAAGACTGGAGTTCATGCTTCTCATGAAGCTGCACCCCAAAGTAAACATCAACCTCATACCTCCACCTCAAACAAACAGTCAAAAACCTTAAACATCAAACATACACAGGCTTGAAAAACCTATGGATGCTCTTACTATTATTCTACAAAGTGAAGAGCAAAAGGCAGCTTATGCAGCCTTTTCAACAAGCTTTGAAGCATTCTTGGGAGCAAGTCTTACATCATCTTAGATCATCCAACAGGATTTGGATGAACTTCCACCAGATATGGTAGAAGAGATGGATCTTCAATGGTCAATGACCATGATAGCATACAGGTTCCAAAGGTTTCTGCAAAGAAATAGAGGTCTAACCATGGACAAGAAAACAAGAAATGGTTTTGATAAAACCAAAGTTAGGTGCTATAACTGTCAACTTTATGGGCACTTCTCCAGAGAATGTCAACAGCCCAGAATTAATAGAAACACTCATCAGGCACAACACTCAAGTGGAATTAATTAAACAGACAAGTGCCTCCACCAATCAGTATTCCAAATGCACCTACTCAACCTCAGATCACACAATTCAATCCAACTCAACGTCCAACATCTTCTGAAATGAAAATAAAAAAGTATGGAGAATGTGACTGGAGCCTTTATGAGGCTGAAATACCATCACCTTCAGATCATGCCCTTATGGCTGATATTGAAGACAAATTAACAGACATCCCGAAAGAGGTAAAAGAAAACCTCTACAGTCAAGCATGTTGTAGAAACCTCTGAAGTTAAGAGGCTGATGCAACCAAAAGATACCAAAACAACCTAGTCTTCCAACATGCACTTCGGAACAAAGGTGAACTAGCTTCGGAAGTTTTACACACTCAAGAAAAATGCTAAATGTAAAATCTTCCGAAGCCAAAGTTCAGAAGAAACTGCTGCGGAAGCTTTACACTGAACTTGGAAAATATTCTAAGTGTAAAGTCTTCCGAAGCCAAACACTCAACTCTTCTGAAGGTAAAAGATGAAGTCTTCCGAAGCTCTCAAGACAAAGTCTTCTGAAGATGTTTAAAGACAAGACTGATTTTCCTCTGAAGAGAGAGAAAAGATATCTTTTCCATCAACTTTATCATAAAGTAACCTACTTTCTGCTGCATGCTCTGGTAGTTCACCTGCTATCACTAGTTGGTGAAACTTCCATACTTTATGATAAAGTAGATAAGGTCTTCGCTTGCAAGTTTATGTTTTTGTTCCTTCTGGGCTTTTTGTAATAGGAAAGTCAGTGAGCTATGGCTTGTCATAGTCACTAGTCAAAAGGCAATCTGCCTTTTGACTTTAGGCTTATCTTGTTGTCTAGATTAGTCACTTCCAACTGTCTTTTTGCATATTAACGGTTGTAGGATGTAGTATAAGTAGTCTCCGGTTCTTGTATTTAAAATGTACTTGTACAACACTTGTAATAGAACTACAGAAGCAATATACAACTTCCTTGAAAACTTTATCTTGTGCTCTTATTCTTGTTTTACTTGTGTTTATCTTGTATCTTCAGTAAAGGTTCACAGTTCCCTATTTGAATTGTTAAATGATCTTAAGATTCTCCTAAGTGTGTTAACTATGTGCAAGCTTAGGTACCTTTTAACGGTCCTGCATTTGGTATCAGAGCTTTCCAGGCTCTTGATTGTAAGATCTCACCATCTTCAAATCCTTTTAGTTACACACATCACTTAACCCTTCAAATGGCAGCTATCTCCAAAGCTGATATGGAAACTGGAACCATGACAAAGTCCCCACTGATCACTCTTGAGGATTTTGACACTTGGTGTCAAAGAATGGAAGGCTTTATAAAGTCTCAAGATTCCAGGATGTAGGAGTCTATTGTCAATGGACCTCATGTACCATGCAGCTCTTCAGCTGCTGCTGGTGGTGGCATGATACCAAAGGAGAGGGCTGACTTTTCTGATGAAGACTAGAAAAGAATTGATGTTGATCAGAAAGCCATGACAGCTCTCCAAACTGCTCTTCCAAACTCCATCTACAGAGGTTTCAAGAAGTGCAAGACTGCTAAACAGCTATGGGATGCACTGAAACAAATGTATGAGGGTTCAAATAAAGCCAAGGAGAACAAGAAGGATCTCTTAAAGCAGCAGTTTGAAAACTTCAACTTCAAGACAGGTGAGACCATGACTCAACAATACTTCAGGTATGTTAAGATTGTGGATACTCTTGCTGATGTTGGGGTAACTATTGAGAATAGGGATATTGTAAGGAAGTTCATGTCCTCTCTTCCCAGACAATGGACACACTACTGTGTGGTCATTAAGAGGACTGAAAACCACAAGACCCTTACTCTCACTGAGTTGTATGGGATACTCAGTGGATACCAGATGGAGATGAACATGCAAAATTCATCTGGTAACTCCTACACTCACCAAAGTTTAGCCCTTCATGTGGTTGAAAGGGATAGCAGAGAAACATAACATCATCTCATCTGCTACCCTAAAAAACTCACAAAAGGGTCCTTTCATCACCTTCCCAGAGACACCCAGAGAGGAGAAGGCACTGTCTGCCACAGTGCAGGGGAGGACAGTTTTCGTCACTCCAGCCATTATAAACACCCATTTGCAGCTGGATGATGAAGCAGATGAGCTGTCCTTTCCAAAAGCTGTTGTCAACCAATCCTTTACGCAGATGGGCTACGAAGGTGACTTTTCGGTCAAAACCTTCAGGAAGGGGAAGGTCTCATTCCAATGGAAATACCTCCACCATGTCATCATACATAGCCTATCCAACAAACATGGAGGATGGGACCAGATTCCAGAAGACCTCTCCTTCATTATCCATATGATGGTTCAAGGGGTCAAATTCAGGTACTCTCAGTTTGTATTTACAATCCAGGCAAATTTGGATTCCTTAGAATATTACATGTTCCCCCGGTATGTTCAACACATTCTTGACTATGAATTAGGACCACAGTTGAGGGGAACAGGTAATGTTCTTAAACTTGCACATATGAGGCCTGGCATTTTCAAGATATTGAAAAAGCCAACTATTGGGTTCTCAGGGGTAGAAACAGCCCTTGTCCTGAAAATGTTTGAGCTCATTGCTCAGGGTCACATCCTACCAGCCTCAACTAGTGATGAACCAACACCTTCTACTAAGCATGTGCAAGCCCCCATATCACAACCCATACAAGAGGAAGTGGAATCTCGAGCTCCCACTTCCCCTGAGGAGCAGACCACTCCCATCTTTCAAACAATCAGTGCTGAGGTTCCTCATGCTCAGCCTGACGAGCTCAAAACTCCACAAATAGCTTTAAGCCATCACTCTGAGTCTCAACACTCTAGTGATCAACCTTCAGGGGAAAGCTACCATCCCCAACCTCTTGATCTCAACAGCCCTATTCCCATCCTTGACTTCTACTCTGATGAAGATTTGGGTTTCAGTGAGTATCATGACTCTCCTCTCTCTACCCACACTCAAAGGGAGATGAGTACTCTTGCTTCACCCATGTCTAGCCAACATCAAACACCCCAAACTGAGGTGGATCTTCCTATGATTGTCCAGGAGATCCATGTGGAAGAAGCTCTCACTGTTGCCAGTGATTACATCTTTAAGACCTCAACCATGACAACCCAACCTCTTGACACTGTCATTGGGCAGGGGAAATCCAGCAGCCAAGAACCCCATACTGGTAGTGAGGAGCAGACCTCGGTTCACCTCCTTCATCCCCTAATGATTCTTCAACTGAAGATGAGGGGAGTCTGAAACTCAGGATGCACTAACTCGAAGACATCTGCGCCTAACTGGTTTCACAGATAGCTCACCTTGAATCACAGGTGACTATCTTGCAAAGGAGGGTCCATGACCAGCAACTTGAGATCACCGATCTCAAGGGCCAGTTAGCTGAGAGACCTATAGGACAAACTCATCCAGGTCCACAAGAACCTGTGGATGTTATGGATCATTTCCCCAGCGCACCTATGCATGAGGGTGATGCTACCAAAAAGGGGGAGGAAGTTCTGACAGCAACAGAACCTGGGTGTTCTTCCTCAAGTATGGACATACAGGACTCACCATCCTATCTTGCAGTTGTCCATGCTCAGCAACCTCCTCTAGATAGTGATCTGGAACTGCTCATTCAACAACTGTTTAAGGAGGGAGTACCAAGAGCAATGTCTGCCCCATCTGAGAACCTAATCTGGGGTTGGGGGTATGACAGTGATAGGAAAGCTGTTATGATCTCTAGAGCTCAGGGTCAACAAGAAATTCTCAACATCTCCACCCTGAGTTTCTATGAGAGTATAAACTTGGTAGATCTGGCACTTGTCAACCTAAGCAATAACAGACAAGATGTCAGATTAGCTAATCAAATTCAAGACTGGGTGCTGGAAGAATTCAAAAGGAGAACTTCATTATATAGACAGAGGCTAGCAGTTGAAGCCTTTGGTCAACTGGATTTTGAGGTAGACCCTAAGATTAGCTACGAAGGGAAAGCCTTGACTGAAGGCCCAGAGGCTGAGACTGTGAACCTTGAGACAAGATCTCCTCCAACACCCCATACCCTCAGTGAGGCACCAACTGGTAATGGTGCTTCACAACCTCTCTCAGGCCAGATCTTGACTGTTGAATCAAGCAATGAAGGGTAAAGCTCTCCTCAGAATGAGTCATCAAGATATTGACAAAGGCAAAAGGAAGATGAATCCTGAAGAAATTAAAGAAGAAAAGAGAGAGAGGAAGATGTAGCTGAGGGGAGAGAGTTCAAGTGGTTCCCTAGGATTCATGCAAGCTGCAATTCTGGCTGCCCCTGTACCAAACACTCAAGAAGAAGAATTAAGGGCAGCCAGGCTCAACTATCTGGGGACCAGGAACTAAAACATAGATGAACTCATCTCTCTCCCCTTAGAGGAATTGAATGAACTGGCTGACATTGAATTGGCAAAAGAGAGGAAGGAAGCAGAGGATGCAGCCTTGACCCTGAAACACAAGGAAGAAATGAGGAGAAAAAGGCTTTACAAGAACATTCCTGTCCTCTCCTCAGTTCAAGCAAGTCCTAAGTTAGAGACTGTGGCTGCTGAACAACCTCAGGTAGTTGATGAAGAAGAAAGATTAAAAATGATCAACTACCAGTGTGCCACAGGTCTCTATCAGACACCTACACTCCTTCCCTTACCTTATGATTATATATTGTTTGAATACAATAAGCAGCTGGAAGAGCAAGCCAAGAAAGAAACCAAGCTGCAAAGAAGTGGCAACGGGAAAAAGCTGCAAAATCAAGAGCCATCATCCAAAAAAGTCAGAAAAAGTCTACAGATAGGCAGAGGATGATGAGCTTCTTAAACCTGTATGGGTTCTTCGGAAGGAGGCTTGGTCCCATGTCTCTATCCACAATGGATGAGCACATAAGGGTGATCAAGCATAAGATAAAAAGGGGAGAGCTTGTGGACCTTCATTCATCATCAAGTCAAGCTCAACCTGAAGTTGAGGTAAAGGTGGAACCTAATGAGATAACACCACCTGCACCTGAAGCTGCACAACAGCTAACTTCATCTTCTAACCCACAACAAGGTTCTCCACCCTCTCCTTCTGAAACTGGGAGAGAGGAGATCCCAACTGAGAGGTAATCCACTGAAGAACTTGGTAATGATGACCAACCCTCTCAATTAAAATCATTAGGGAGGAAAAAGAGGATGGCCAAACGAAGAAAAGAAAAAAGGCATCATCCTCCAAACCTCAGGATGAGTTAGAACATCCTAAGAAAGTACATGAAGAGGACTCTCAACCAACTCCTATCATAGTAGAGCCTCTCTCTGTTGGAAGACAAATTCCGTCCTAGACTTTTGCTGAAAATCCAGACATATGGTATGTCACTAGAGATCAGGGAGAACAACATGTCTACTTCACAAGTGACTTGCTTGAACTCCCTCTGCATGATCTTGATGACATGAGAAGGTACTTCATGAGTCTAAAGAATCCAGATCTACTGATGAAGAAAGGAATTCTGAAGATCCTCATGTGGACTATCCCAGTCTAAAGAACCTCTCTGTTTTGGTAGCATCATTCTAGGGGAGTTTGTAGGAACCTTTGAAGTTAAGAGGCTGATGCAACCAAAAGATACCAAAACAACCAAGTCTTCGAACATGCATTTCAGAACAAAGGTGAACTAGCTTCGAAAGTTTTACACACTCAAGAAAAATGCTAAGTGTAAAATCTTCCGAAGCCAAAGTTCAGAAGAAACTATTGCGGAAGCTTTACACTGAACTTGGAAACTATTCTAAGTGTAAAGTCTTCTGAAGCCAAAGACTCAACTCTTCCGAAGGTAAAAGATGAAGTCTTCCGAAGCTCTCAAGACAAAGTCTTCTGAAGCTGTTTAAAGACAAGACTGATTTTCCTGAAGAGAGAGAAAATATACCTTTTCCATCAACTTTATCATAAAGTAACCTACTGTCTGCTGCATGCTCTGGTAGTTCACCTGCTATCACTAGTTGGTGAAACTTCCATACTTTATGATAAAGTAGATAAGGTCTTCGCCTGCAAGTTTCTGTTTTTGTTCCTTCTTGGCTTTTTGTAATAGGAAAGTCAGTGAGCTATGGCTTGTCATAGTCACTAGTCAAAAGGCAATCTGCCTTTTGACTTTAGGCTGATCTTGTTGTCTAGATTAGTCACTTCCAACTGTCTTTTTGCATATTGACGGTTGTAGGATGTAGTATAAGTAGTCTCCGGTTCTTGTATTAATATACTTGTACAACACTTGTAATAGAACTAGAGAAGCAATATACAACTTCCTTGAAAACTTTATCTTGTGTTCTTGTTCTTGTTTTACTTGTGTTTATCTTGTATCTTCAGTAAAGGTTCACAGTTCCCTATTTGAATTGTTAAGTGATCTTAAGATCCTCCTAAGTGTGTTAACTAAGTGCAAGCTTAAGTACCCTTTAACGGTCCTGCATTTGGTATCAGAGCATTCCAGGCTCTTGATTGTAAGATCTCACCATCTTCAAATCCTCTTAGTTACACACATCACTTAACTCTTCAAATGGCAGCTATCTCCAAAGCTGATATGGAAACTGGAACCATGACAAAGTCCCCACTGATCACTCTGAGGATTTTGACACTTGGTGTCAAAGAATGGAAGGCTTTATCAAGTCTCAAGATTCCAGGATGTGGGAGTCTGTTGTCAATGGACCTCATGTACCATGCACCTCTTCAGCTGCTGCTGGTGGTGGCATGATACCAAAGGAAGGGCTGACTTTTCTGATGAAGACTGGAAAAGAATTGATGTTGATCAGAAAGCCATGACAGCTCTCCAAACTGCTCTTCCAAACTCCATCTACAGAGGTTTCAAGAAGTGCAAGACCGCTAAACAGCTATGGGATGCACTGAAACTGATGTATGAGGGTTCAAATGAAGCCAAGGAGAACAAGAAGGATCTCCTGAAGCAGCAGTTTGAAAACTTCACCTTCAAGACAGGTGAGACCATGACTCAACAATACTTCAGGTATGTTGAGATTGTGGATACTCTGGCTGATGTTGGGGTAACTATTGAGAACAGGGATATTGTAAGGAAGTTCATGTCCTCTCTTCCAGACAATGGACACACTACTGTGTGGTCATTAAGAGGACTGAAAACCTCAAGACCCTTACTCTCACTGAGTTGTATGGGATACTCAGTGGATACCAGATGGAGATGAACATGCAAAATTCATCTGGTAACTCCAACACTCACCAGAGTTCAGCCCTTCATGTGGTTGAAAGGGATAGCAGAGAACCACAGCATCATCTCATCTGCTACCCTAAAAACTCACAAAAGTCTTTTTCATCACCTTCCCAGAGACACCCAGAGAGAGCTACATCCAAGGAAGTCCCTTCCAAGAGACAAGTTCTTCTCAAGCTTTTGTCTCCACTGATGAAAGTACAGGCAACTTTCTTTTCACTCTTGAAGACCTGGACTGTATCCATCCAGATGATCTGGAGTACATGGAGATAGTCCAGCAAATGGCTCTTCTCACTCACAGAGCCAGAAGTTCTACAAGAGGACTGGAAGAAGGTTTCCTAGCAATGCTGCCAGTGGCAAGTTTGGGCTGGACAAGAGCAAAGTCAAGTGTTACAACTGTAACCAGATGGGACACTTTGCTAGAGAATGCAAGGCACCTAAGTCAAATGGTGGCCAAGCTTCATCCAGGCCAAACTACACTGAAGGAGGGAACCAGAATGAGAAGCCAAGACAGCAAGCTGCAGTTGCTGTTGAAGAAGGAGGCTTTGACTGGAGCTTTCAAGCTAAAGATGCATCTCCAAACCAAGCACTCATGGCTGATCATGATGAAGCCAAGGTACTTGAACATCTTTGCTCTCCTGAATGTATTGCTAAAGTAAATAGATACAGGTCCTACAACTTGGAAATGAGATCTGATATTGAGTCTTTAAATATTTTAAAAGCTGATTTTAAAAGAGCTGAAAATGACTATAAACTTAAGATAGAAGATCTAGAGAAAAAGTTTCAACTCTTAAACATGAGCAAACAAACTACAGGACTCAAATTAAGGATCTCATTACCAAGTTGACTGAATGCCAGGCTGAGCTTGTGATCAGCAAAGCCAGGGCAGAAAAATGTGTTCTTGAAGAAGAGACCTTCAAGAACATGATATCCTCATCTCTGTATGCAAAAGTGTGTTATCAGAATAAGCAGGGACTAGGATCTAGTGAGATAGCTCCTCCACACACTCTACTATCAGTCAGATCTCCTAGGTGTGGAACTGGTCAAGATGAGCTGCCATCCATAGACCCCAGTGATGAAGAGGATGAAGAGGAGAAGGTGAGGGATGACTCTGAGATGACTGAAGAGAGTCAATCCAAAAAGGGTCACCATGCTCCTAAGGAGGAAAAAGAAGCTGGTTTGAGCAAAACCAAGAGAAAGAACTTGATCAGAAGAGCAAAGAGAAGATCCAGAAAAGCTCAAGAGATCAAGACCACCTTTGATCCCAAACAGAAACAAGTATTTATCTCTGCAGGGTTCAAGGTGATGAAAGCTGAAGATCCTGTCAAGAATTCTAGTACCAAGAGTTCTACTTCAGCTTCAACTCACTCCAGCAACAACAAGAAGACTGATCAGCTATATGTCACTGCTACACAGCCTAAACCATCCATTTCAAAGAGCAAGCTTCACCCTAAGAAGCCTACTGCATCATCTGAAAAGGTGGAGAAAGAAGAGGAAAGTGTTCAAGCTCAGTCTTCTTTGGGAAAGAAGACTCTCAGAAGGAAAGAATTGGATTGTGTTATGTGTGGTAGTACTTCACATCTGGCTAAGGATTGTCAATACAATCCCAAGAGTACTATCCACATGATCAAGAAGAAAACTTCTGAGAAGAAGAAGAAACAAACAGCTTCGAAGGAAAATCTGTTTCCTTCGGAAGCTCCAAAATGAAGAAGGCAAGTAGAAATTGCCTTCGGAAGAAAAGTTGGTCTCGAAAGAAAGGAATGCTTCCGAAGCACTGAAGCTTGCTGCAGTGAAAGCAAGATCTTCTGAAGGATCCGTCTCCAAAGCTTTCGAAGCTACAAAAGCTTCCGAAGTAGTGAAGGTCAAGCCCAATCTTCCAAAGGTGGTGTGGAAGATGAAGGAAGACCTTGAGACTGAAAGCTCCTCTTCAGCAACAGCAAATGATCCTCAAAGCCTGAACATAGGATCACTTACTATTTCATTGCCTTCATCTGAACTTTATAAGCCCAAGACCAATGAGGCTTGGGTTTCCAAATGTAACTAAATCATCTCTTTTGTGCAGGGACAGCCAAAGGCAAACAGAAATGTGTGGATCATTGATAGTGGCTGCTCCAGGCACATGACAGGCAATGAGTCCCTACTTCAAAACTTTGAAAGAATTGATGGAGGACCAGTTGCTTTTGGAGGAGATGCAGGAGGTTACATCACTGGTAGGGGCATGGTCTCAAATGGTAAGCTCAGCATTGAGAAGGTAAACTTTGTCAAGGAGCTTGGATACAATCTTTTGAGTGTGTCCTAATTTTGTGACCAAAAACATCACATGCTCTTTACTGAGCATGAGTGCATTGTTCTCAAGCCCGGGGTTGACATTCCTCAAGAGCATATTTTGCTCAGAGCCCCCAAGAAAGGGAACATGTACAAGATGGACTTGCAGGAAACATCTCCCTCTGGAGAGATTTCTTGCTTTCTATCTAAAGCAAATAGTGATGAGTCTTTCCTTTGGCATAAAAGAATGTGCCATGTAAACTTTAAGAACATGAATAAACTGATTAAGAATGATTTGGTAACTGGAATGCCAAAGAAAGAGTTTACAAGTGATGACCACTGTGTTGCATGCCTGAAGGGGAAGCAACACAAAGTGTCTCACAAGCCAAAGGAAATGAACTCTATCACTACTCCCCTACACTTGTTACATATGGATCTGTTTGGCCCCACCAGTGTAATGAGTTTAGGAAGGACCTCATACTGTTTGGTGATCACAGATGACTTCACAAGATTCACTTGGGTGTTTTTCCTTAGAACTAAGGATGAAACTCCTGAAATCTTAAAGAATTTCATTCTGAAAATTGAGAATCAATCTGATCACAAGGTCAAAATCATAAGATGTGATCAAGGAACCGAATTCAAAAACCAAATCCTTGATACATTTTGTGATGAAAAGGGTATTTCAAGACAATACAGTGCTCCCAGGACTCCTCAGCAAAATGGTGTTGCTGAGAGGAGAAACAGGACACTTATTGAAGCTGCAAGAACCATGTTGTCTGACTCTAAACTGCCCATCACCTTCTGGGCAGAGGCTGTCAACACAGCCTGCTATGTGCAAAATAGAGTTTTGGTAGTTAAGACACATGGTAAGACTCCTTATGAACTGTGGCACAAAAGAAGACCATTCATTGGTTTTCTCAGAACATTTGGATGTCCTTGCACCATCTTGAATACCAAAGATCAAATAGCCAAGTTTGCTGAGAAATCAGATGATGGACACTTTGTTGGGTACTCTTCTCAAGCTAAGGCTTATAGAGTATACAATCTCAGAACTAGAATCATTGAGGAGTCAGCCAATGTGACTTTCAATGAACACACACCCTGTGTAAAAGGTTCTGGTCTGGATTGGCTTTTGATCTTGACTTAGTTACCAACTGTTTTAACAAATCTTGTGAGAATGTTTCAGGATCTACAGATAACAGGTCAACAGAAGATCCTGATCCAAGATTTGAGCTGAGAAGACCAAACAAGAAGACTACTTCAGCTCCAGTGGTGACTAACCCTGCAATTGAAGCTCCCATCAGCACTAGCATGACAAATACTGCTGATTCAAATGAATTGCCTTCAAATTCCAGCTCAGAGGCTCAGAATTCAGGAGAAGGAACTTCAAATGCAGGAGGAGGAACTGGAGGTGGTGACAGTGATCAAGAATTTCTTGATGCTGAAAACCACTCCATTGAAGACAACATGAATGATGTCACACACTCATTGGATCAAGTCTCTCTTGATAAGTGTGCTAATGTGGTGGGAGACACCTCATTGCTAGATCAGAATTTCTCAAATTTAAATCTGTCTAACCAACTTGCTGTGATCCCTCAACTTCGGATCCACAAGTCACATCCCTCCACAAACATCATTGGAAATGTTGACTCAGGGGTAAGAACAAGAGGACAAGCTCATGACAGCCATGTTTGTCTACATTCTTGTTTCTTATCCCAGATAGAGCCAAAGAAGGTTGATGAGGCTTTAAAGGATGGAAGCTGGATTGAAGCTATGCAAGATGAGCTGCTTCAAATCAAAAGACAGAAGGTTTGGAACTTATGTCCTCTTCCTCAAAGGGAGTGTCATAGGAACCAAATGGGTATTCAGGAACAAGAAAGATGATAGAGGGATCATCATCAAGAACAAGGCTAGACTGGTTGTCCAAGGATACACTCAAGAAGAAGGAATTGATTACACTGATGTCTTTGCTCTAGTTGCAAGACTTGAATCTGTAAGAATATTTCTGGCTTATGCTGCAAGGATTTCAAGGTCTACCAGCTTGATGTGAAGTGTGCCTTTCTCTATGGGGTGATTGATGAAGAAGTTTATATTAAACAACCACCTGGCTTTGCAGACCCAGATCATCTGATTATGTCTGCAAGCTTGATAAAGCCCTTTATGGACTGCATCAAGCTCCAAGAAAGTGGTATGAGACACTATCAACATACCTCTGTCAACATGGATACAAAAGAGGTACTATTGATGGGACTCTCTTCATCAAAGAAACAAAATGACACATTGCTAGTTCAGATATATGTGGATGACATCATCTTTGGTTCAACTAATCCAAAGCTCTGCAAAGACTTTGAGATGCTGATGAAGAATAGATTTGAAATGAGTGCCATGGGGGAACTCAATTTCTTTCTAGGAATTCAAGTGAAGCAGGTTGAAGATGGCATCTTCATCAGTCAGTCAAAGTATGTACAGGACATACTTACAAGATTCAAGATGACTGACTGTAAGGTTGCAAAGACACCCATAGCCAGAAACCACTCCCTTGGTCCTGATCTTGAGGGGAAGTGTGTTGATAACATCTCTACAGGGCTATGATTGGGTCACTTATGTATCTTACTGCTAGCAGGCCTGATATCATGTTTGCCACATGCATATGTGCAAGATATCAAGCCAACCCCAAGATGTCACACCTAATCACTGTCAAAAGGATCCTTAGATATCTCAAAGGTGCTCCAAATCTAGGCCTTTGGTATCCAAAGAATTCAGACTTCAATCTGTATGCTTATACAGATAGTGATTATGGTGGCTGCAACATGACTGCAAAGTCCACATCTGGGGGTGTCAGTTCCTGGGTGGAAGGATAGTCTCTTGGCAATGCAAGAAGCAATCCTGTGTGTCTGCATCAACTGCTGAAGCTGAATACATCGCTGCTGCCAGCTGCTGTGCTCAAGTGCTTTGGATTCAGAATCAGATGCTAGACTATGGGTTCAATTTCAAAGAGACTCCATCCACATAGACAACAACAGTGCCATCTCTATTACAGAGAATCCTGTGCAGCACTCAAGGACCAAACACATCAACATCAGGTATCATCTGATTAGGGATAATTTTGAAAAGGGATTGATAAAACTAATCAAAGTTAACACAAATGAACAATATGCCGATCTGTTCACAAAAGCTTTGATGAACAGAGATTTAAATATCTTGTATCAGCTATTGGGATGATTAACTTTGAGTAAATTTTTCTTAATAACTTAATCAATATTATTTCTTAAACTGTGTGTCCTAGGTTGTCTATGAGATCATTCATAAGCCCAGTTCTCTTTGGAAGAAAAACAATTTTTTAAAATGATATCTCTTAGAATGATGAAAATTTACCTTCGGAAGAAGCAAAAGTTGCCTTCGGAAGAAATTTATGTCTAAATCGTTTAAACAGCTTATCTGAGATTTACCTTCGGAAGAAATTCTTGAAGTATCTTCCGAAGCTTAAATTTTGGTATAAGTACTTAAATGCATTTTAGAACAAATTTCTTTCGAAAGCAATTTAGTCTCGGAAGACTCATTTATTTCTTCCGAAGCCAAAATTTTCAAAACTCTTTGAAATATCTTCCGAAGCAAAATTGCTTTCGGAAGCTTTGATTGCAAAGCTTCCGAAACCAAAATTGCCTTCGGAAGCTTTTTCTACTTCCAAGAAAACTAACTTTTTGGGCGCCTTTTTCAGAAGTAGGACCCACTTGCGGATTTCAAAGTTTATCTTTTGTCATAACTTTGTCTCAAATCCAGAGTATATCTTTCCAAACGGTTTATTTCATCTCACTTCTCTCATTGTTCCTTAACCTAAAATTACCCCTAAATTTCATCTTCTTCTTCTTTCCTTCACTACAAAGCTTCTTCAAATGGCCAATCTTGATCGTCGTAACGACCCTGATTTCACCATGCACCTACACAGCAACACAATCAAGTTGCTCTGTTAAACTTTGAGAAGGATCCAAGCTTCTCAAATGTGTCTAGGTATCATTCTTTGTCTCACTACTTCACCTCCCTTACAATCGATTCTCCTCTCTATGAGGATCAGTTGCTTGAGTTCTGGCGGACCTGTCAAGAGGTCACCATGGACGGGGAGAAGGCACTGTCTGCCACAGTGCAGGGGAGGATGGTTTTCATCACTCCATCCATTAGAAACACCCATTTGCAGCTGGATGATGAAGCAGGTGAGCTGTCTTTCCAAAAGCTGCTGTCAACCAATCCTTTGCGCAGATGGGCTATGAAGGTGACTTTTCAGTCAAAACCTTCAGGAAGGGGAAGGTCTCATTCCAATGGAAATACCTCCTCCATGTCGTCATACATAGCCTATCCAACAAACATGGAGGATGGGACCAGATTCCAGAAGACCTCTCCTTCATTGTCCATGGGATGGTTCAAGGGGTCAAATTCAGGTACTCTCAGTTTGTATTTACAAATTTACTGGAAATTTGGATTCCTTAGAATATTACATGTTCCCCCGGTATGTTCAACACATTCTCAACTGTGAATTGGGACCACAGTTGAGGGGAACAGGTAATGTTCTTAAACTTGCACATATGAGGCCCGGCATTTTCAAGATATTGAAAAAGCAAACTGTTGGGTTCTCAGGGGTAGAAACAGCCCTTGTCCCGAAAATGTTTGAGCTCATTGCTCAGGGTGACATCCTACCAGCCCCAGCTAGTGATGAACCAACACCCTCTACTTCTCACCCACCACAAATACAACATACCATCAAAATCACCTACCAAAGAAAATCCAAGCGAACCCCTGCACTTGCTACTGAGCATGTGCAGGCCCCATATCACAACCCATACAGGAGGAAGTGGAATCTCGAGCTCCCACTTCCCTGAGGAGCAGACCACTCCCATCTTTCAAACAATCAGTGCTGAGGTTCCTCATGCTCAGCCTGATGAGCTCACAACTCCACAAACAGCCTTAAGCCATCACTCTGAGTCTCAACACTCTAGTGATCAACCTTCAGGGGAAAGCTACCATCCCCAGCCTCTTGATCTCAACCGCCCCATTCCCAGCCTTGACTTCTACTTTGATGAAGATTTGGGTTTCAGTGAGTATCATGACTCTCCTCTCTACCCACACTCAAGGGGAGATGAGTACTCCTGCTTCACCCATGTCTAGCCCACATCAGACACCCCAAACTGAGGTGGATCTTCCTGTGATTGTCCAGGAGATCCATGTGGAAGAGGCTCTCACTGTTGCCAGTGATTACATCTTTAAGACCTCAACCACGGCAACCCAGCCTCTTGACACTATCATTGGGCAGGGGAAATCCAGCAGCCAAGAACCCCATGCTGGTAGTGAAGGAGCAAACCTCGGTTCACCTCCTTCATCCCCTAATGATTCTTCAACTGAAGATGAGGGGAGTCTGAAACTCAGGGTGCACCAACTCAAAGGCATCTTCACCTAACTGGTTTCACAGATAGCTCACCATGAATCACAGGTGACTATCTTACAAAGGAGGGTCCATGACCAGCAACTTGAGATCACCGATCTCAAGGGCTAGTTAGCAGAGAGACCTATAGGACAAACTCATCCAGGTCCAAGAACCTCTGGATGTTATGGATCATTTCCCCAGCTCACCTATGCATGAGGGTGATGCTACCAAAAGGGGGAGGAAGTTCTGACAGCAACAAAACCTGGGAGTTCTTCCTCAAGTATGGACATACAGGACTCACCATCCTATCTTGCAGTTGTCCATGCTCAGCAACCTCCTCTAGACAGTGATCTGGAACTGCTCATTCAACAACTGTTTGAGGAGGGAGTACCAAGAGCAATGTCTGCCCCATCTGAGAACCCAATCTGGGGTTGGGGGTATGACAGTGATAGGAAAGCTCTTGTGATCTCTAGAGCTCAGGGTCAACAAGAAATTCTCAACATCTCCACCCTGAGTTTCTATGAGAGTATAAACTTGGTAGATCTGGCACTTGTCAACCCAAGCAATAACAAGCTGTCAGATTAGCCAATCAAATTCAAGACTGGGTGCTGGCAGAATTCAAAAGGAGAACTGCATTATATAGACAGAGGCTAGCAGTTGAAGCCTTTGGTCAACTGGATGTTGAGGTAGACCCCAAGATTAGCTTCAAAGGGAAAGCCTTGACTGAAGGCCCAGAGGCTGAGACTGTGAACCTTGAGACAAGATCTCCTCCAGCACCCCATACCCTCAGTGAGGCACCAGCTGGTGATGGTGCTTCACAACCTCTCTCTGGCCAGAGCTTGACTGCTGAATCAAGCAATGAAGGCCAAGCTCTCCTCAGACTGAGTCATCAAGATCTGTAATTGACAAAGGCAAAAGGAAGATGACTCCTGAAGAGATTGAAGAAGAAAAGAGAGAGGAAGAGGAAGCTGAGGGGAGAGAGTTCAAGTGGTTCCCCAGGATTCATGCAAGCTGCAATTCTGGCTGCCCCTGTACCAAACACTCAAGAAGATGAATTAAGGGCAGCCAGGCTCAACTATCTGGGGACCAGGAACTACAACATAGATGAACTCATCTCTCTCCCTTAGAGGAATTAAATGAACTGGCTGACATTGAATTGTCAAAGGAGAGGAAGGAAGCAGAGGATGCAGCCTTGACTCTCAAACACAAGGAAGAAATAAAAAGGCTTTACAAGAACATTCCTGTCCTCTCCCCAGTTCAAGAAAGTCCTGAGTCAGAGACTGTGGCTGCTGAACAACCTCAGGTAGTTGATGAAGAAAGAAAGATTAAAAATGATCAACTACCTGAGTGCCACAGGTCTCTATCAGGCACCTGCACTCCTTCCCTTGCCTTATGATTATATATTATTTGAATACAATAAGCAGCTGGAAGAGCAAGCCAAGAAAAAAGGCAAGCTGCAAAGAAGAGGCAAAGGGAAGAAGCTGCAAAATCAAGAGCCATCATCCAAAAAGTCAGAAAAAGTCTGCAGATAGGCAGAGGATGATGAGCTTCTTAAGCTGTATGGGTTCTTCGGAAGGAGGCTTGGTCCCATGTCTCTATCCACAATGGATGAGCACATAAGGGTGATCAAGCAGAAGATAAAAAGGGGAGAGCTTGTGGACCTTCATTCATCATCAAGTCAAGCTCAACCTGAAGTTGAGGTAAAGGTGGAACCTACAGAGACAACACCACCTGCACCTGAAGCTGCACAACAGCCAACTTCATCTTCTAACCCACAACAGGGTTCTCCTCCCTCTCCTTCTGAAACTGGGAGAGAGGAGATCCCAACTGAGAGGGAATCCACTGAAGAACCTGGTACTGAAGACCAACCCTCTCAGTTAAAATCATCAGGGAGGAAAAAGAGGATGGCCAAAAGAAGAAAAGAAAAAAGGCATTATCCTCCAACCTCAGGATGAGTCAGAACATCCTGAGGAAGTGCATGAAGAGGACTCTCAACCAACTCCTATCATAGTAGAGCCTCTCTCTGTTGGAAGACAAATTCTGTCCTGGACTTTTGCTGAAAATCCAGACAGATGGTATGTCACTAGAGATCAGGGAGAACAACATGTCTACTTCACAAGTGACATGCTTGAACTCCCTCTGCATGATCTCTATGACATGAGAAGGTACTTCATGAGTCTAAGAATCCAGATCTACTGATGAAGAAAGGAATTCGAAGATCCTCATATGGACTATCCCAGTCTGAAGAACCTCTCTGTTTTGGTAGCATCAGCCTAGGGGGAGTTTGTAGGAACCTCTGAAGTTAAGAGGCTGATGCAACCAAAAGATACCAAAACAACCAAGTCTTCAACATGCACTTCGAAACAAAGGTGAACTAGCTTCGGAAGTTTTACACACTCAAGAAAAATGCTAAGTGTAAAATCTTCCGAAGCCAAAGTTCAGAAGAAACTGCTGCGGAAGCTTTACACTGAACTTGGAAAATATTCCAAGTGTAAAGTCTTCCGAAGCCAAAGACTCAACTCTTCGAAGGTAAAAGATGAAGTCTTCTAAAGCTCTCAAGACAAAGTCTTCTGAAGCTGTTTAAAGACAAGACTGATTTCCTCTGAAGAGAGAGAAAATATACCTTTTCCATCAACTTTATCATAAAGTAACCTACTTTCTGCTGCATGCTCTGGTAGTTCACCTGCTATCACTAGTTGGTGAAACTTCCATACTTTATGATAAAGTAGATAAGGTCTTCGCCTGCAAGTTTCTGTTTTTGTTCCTTCTTGGCTTTTTGTAATAGGAAAGTCAGTGAGCTATGGCTTGTCATAGTCACTAGTCAAAAGGCAATCTGCCTTTTGACTTTAGGCTGATCTTGTTGTCTAGATTAGTCACTTCCAACTGTCTTTTTGCATATTGACGGTTGTAGGATGTAGTATAAGTAGTCTCCGGTTCTTGTATTGAAAATATACTTGTACAACACTTGTAATAGAACTAGAGAAGCAATATACAACTTCCTTGAAAACTTATCTTGTGCTCTTGTTCTTGTTTTACTTGTGTTTATCTTGTATCTTCAGTAAAGGTTCACAGTTCCCTATTTGAATTGTTAAGTGATCTTAAGATCCTCCTAAGTGTGTTAACTAAGTGCAAGCTTAAGTACCCTTTAACGGTCATGCACATGTATTGATGAGGTAAACAGGTATAGAGAGCATGCTAACAAGCTGTCAAAGAAAGTAATTGAAACAAACATCTTATGAAAGTCTAAAATCAGAACAAAAGTAGTATGCTACAAAAACTTTCTTACAATCAGACCTAGACAAACTACTTTCTGAAAAATTAACATGGACAGCCAGGTCGAGCAGCTCTCTATCTTATTAACGGAGTAAAAAACAATTCAAGCTGAAACTGAAGCTAAACTTCAGAAGTTTCAGGTGAGCAATAAGAAGTTGAAGAACTTCTTGCTCAGCAAAGGACATTTAAGGATCCTACAGGACTTGGATATTATAAGGTAAACCCACCTTATAATGATAACTACATCCCACTTCCTGAGTCAATGACCAACATACAAGATGAGTCAACTGAATCTCAGACAAACCAATTGAATCAAAGTCATCATCATCATCATCTCCAACAATGTTGAAAACACCATTGATTAAATTTGTAAAAAGTCAAGAGATTTCACAAATCAAAACTACAGATTTTTATCAGGGCGAAAACAATGAATATGATAATGAAACTAGTGATGATGACATTGATCTTTTGGAGGATGACTCAGATCAACAATTACTGAAGCTCATAAGACTTCAAGTGTGGCTGATACTCCAACCAACCAATCAAAACAGATTAAAGGATTTGATATCTGTAGCAGGAAAGCTTTAACCTCAAATGTCACTTCCAAACAAACTAATAAAGGGAAAGGCAAAGCCATATTTCAACCAAAAAACCATCTGTAACTTTTGAAATTCCATCAAAATCTAATTTGAAATCAAAAGTTTTTAGCAGACAAACAAAAATAGAATTGCCATACTATGAATGGTGTGATCAATTCAAACATTCAACTGAAAAGTGCAGATATTGCAAGTACTACAAGTACTGTAAGATGAATAATCATAGTACAAAAACATGTCATTTTCACAATTATTGCTCCATTTGTGAAAGAAATAATCACAACATGGCAAATTGTTTTTTCAACAAGAAAAACAAGAAACAAAACAAACAAGCTCAGGTTGAGAAAACTACTGAAAAACAACCTGTTGCTCAAAATAAAAACAGAGTAGGAGTTCCTAAACATACTCTCATCAAAAAATTGTTTTAGATAATGATAAAACTTTTATGACAATTTTCAACACACATCAATGAGACATAAGTCTCACAATAGACAAACCACTGACACTAGGTCACAAAAGAGAAGAGCACAAAGCACTTCTCCAAATAGAGCTAAATCAAACCAAAGGAAATCTAGTGTGTCTAGAGCTCCAAACCTTCAGACAATGCTGTCTTGGAAGAAATTTGTGTTGTTGGAATAGACGGAAAACCCAAGACCATCTTGGCTTGGGTTGGTCCAACTAACTGATTTCTTTTGTTTTTCAAGGACATCTTAGAAGGACTGACAACATCTGGTATGTTGATAGTGGATGCTCCCATCATATGACAGGCAACTATTCCCTCCTTTGGGATTTTAAGAACAAACATGGAGGTAATGTAGCCTTTGGAGGAGATAAAACAGGTGGGAAGATAACTGGCGAAGAAACAGTAACAAACGGGTTGATTAGCTTTGAGAACGTCAACTACTGCTCCAATCTTTAGTTTAATCTTCTGAGTGTATCCCAAATCTTTAACAAGGGATATGTCACCCTATTTGACTCCAACAGCTGCTACATCTTAAGACGGGTTTTTAGATTCCAGAAGATCATATCCTTTTGAAAATTCCTTGTCTAAACAACACATACATTGTTGATATGAACAATGTTTCAGCATCAACCCCTGAAACTTGTTTATTATCAAAAGCCACAAAAGATGTATCACAATTATGGCATAGATGATTAGGTCATTCCAATTTTAACTGAATGAACAAACTTGTTAAAAATGATCTAGTCATAGGTCTGCCACAAAAGGAATTTTCTGTTCAGACTACTACACAGCATGTCTGAAAAGCAAACAACATAGAGTTTCACATAAATCAAAATTGATAAACTCTAACAACACACCACTCAAATTGCTTAATATGGACCTTTTTGGCCCAACAAACATCCTAAGCATAGGAAAGAAGCAATACTATCTTGTCATAGTAGATGATTACTCCAGATTCACATGGATTTTCTTTCTACTACACAAGACAGAAACAACACAAATCATTACATCCTTTATCACAAAGATTGAGAATTAACTTGATCTTAAAGTCAAGTCTTTAAGAAGTGATAATGGCACTGAATTTAAGAATGACTACATTTCTTCTTTTGTGCAGAAAAAGGAATAAGTCATCAATTCAGCGTAGCAAGAACTCCTTAGCAGAATGGAGTAGCTGAACGAAGGAACTGTACATTAATAGAAGCAGCTAGAACCATGCTAGCTGACTCTCTATTGCCCATATCCTTTTGGGCTGAAGCCATAAACACAGCATGCTACATACAAAACAAAACATTAATCATCAAAGAACATTCCAAAACGCCTTATGAATTAGTGTTTAAAAGAAAACCATATATAGGATTTCTTAAGGCCTTTGGATGTTCTGTTTGAATATTAAACACCAGAGAACAATTATCCAAATTTGCTCCAAAAGCAGATGATGGATTCTTTGTTGGATATTCTGGAAGCTCAAAAGCTTACATAGTATTCAATCCAAGGCTAAATATAGTGGAAGAAACAACAGATGTTGTTTTCAATGAACATTCTTTCACTAAGAAAGTCATTGGATCTAACTGGCTGTTTGATATTGATGCATTAACCAAATCATTTGACATAGCATATTTTGATGTTTCAGGTTCAAAGGAGAACAATGAGTATCCAATGCTTCCACCATCAACCATTGATGTTCCATTGACTGCTGATCCTCCAAGGAGAACCACTAACACACCATCAAGCACAACTGCGTCAACACCTCCTGATCAACCAAACACCTCAAGAGAAACATCATCAGACACTCCAGTATCTTCATCTCCTGTACCCACTCAATCACAAGATACCAACAAAACAAAAAAACCTGAAGATGATGATGACTACCATTCTCTGCCAGACACACATCATGAAGATGAAATCCCAGATTTCTTTCATGATTCCCCTCAAACATTCACTGAGCCTCCTCAATCAGACAATCACACATCACCCAATACACTTGCTCAACTCTCATCACATGATCATACAATCACCAATCTTGATTCAACAATCAATGTTGATCAGATCACCATAACAAGAAAACACAAAGATCATCCCATCAAAAACATCATAGGTGATCTCAACACCAGATTGACTCGTAGTCAATCTGATACAACAAACATTTGTTTGTATTCCTGTTTCTTATCCTTAACTATACCCAAAAACATCACTGAAGCCTTAAAGGACAAGAGTTGGATAGAAGCCATGCAAGAGGAACTACAACAATTCAAGAAGCAAGAAGTTTGGAAACTGGTAGATCTACCTAAAGTCAATATGAAATTGGCACAAGGTGGCTATTCAGAAACAAAGCAGATGACAGAGGGATTGTCATAAGAAACAAAGCAAGGCTTATAGCTCAAGGATATACTCAAGAGGAAGGCATTGATTATGATGATGTCTTTGCTCCTGTAGCTAGATTGGAAGCCATCCGAGTATTCCTTGCTTATGCCTCATCACAGAAGTTCACTGACTACCAAATGGATGTCAAATGTGCATTCCTTATGGTAAGATAGATGAAGAAGTGTATGTTGCTCAACCTCTAGGGTTTGAAGATCCAGATTTCCCTCACAGAGTATACAAGTTAGACAAAGCTCTGTATGGTCTTCACCAAGCACCAAGAAACTGGTATGAAACTCTATCAAAGTTTCTACTACAGAATGGTTACAATAGAGGTAAATTGATCAGACACGGTTCTTAAAAAGAAAAGAACAAGACTTGTTAGTATGTGGATGACATAATTTTTGGCTCCACAAACATACAGCTTTGCAAAGAGTTTGAAAATCTTATGCAATCAAATTTCCAGATGAGCTCAATGGGAGAACTCATATTCTTCCTAGGTCTATAAGTCCAACAATCAACAGATGGAATTTTCATCAATCAAAGCAAATATGTGCATCAGATCCTCAAGAAGTATAACATGACTGATTGAATTCAAGCAAGACATCATTTGCAACTGGATTGAAGTTTGGGCTTGATCCAGAAGGAACATCAGTTGACCAGAAACATTATAGATCTATGATAGGTTCTCTACTGTACCTAACAACAAGCAGACCAGATATCATGTATGCAGTATGCATGTGTGCAAGATATCAAGCAGATCCCAAGGAATCACACATAAATGCTGTAAAAAGAATCTTCTGATACTTGAAAGGCAAACCAACTATTGGTTTGTGGTATCCTAAAGATGGAGACTTCTTATTATGTGCATACACAGACAGTGATTATGGGAGGTGCAATAACAACAGGAAATCAACCAGTGGACGCTGCCAGTTTCTTGGATCAAGATTGATCTCTTGGCAATGCAAGAAGCAGACAAATGTCTCTCTGTCAATAGCTGAAGCAGAATACGTAGCTGCTTCTGCATGCTGTTCTCAAGTGTTATGGATTCAAAACCAAATGCTTGACTATGGCTTTAATTTTCTTAAAACACCCATACACATTGACAATTCTACAGCCATGTTTATCACTTACAATCCTATTCAACATTCAAAAACCAAAACATAGAGATCAATATCACTTTCTGAGAGATTGCTCAAAAAAAGATTTGATCAAGTTGATCAAGGTCCACACAGACAACCAATTGGCTGACCTTTTAACAAAACAATTTGATTCAACACGATTTGAATTTTTGGTTCAGTCTCTTTGTATGATCAACTATGTAACAACAAATTAATATTTTCAAAACATTCAAATCAGACATACTTGATTTTGTCAAAGTCCATGATTACCATCAGCTTTCCTTTTTTCAAAATCAAGACATCATGCAAATCATTCATTTTGATAATATTGAATCACACATACATTTCATGAGAAATGATAGTACACTAGCATAATTCTTCACTTGAGTATTTTTCCACTAATAAAGACTGACAAATTCTTTGTTTGATTTGTGGATGGGCTCAGCATGGGACATATAAAATCAGATACAACAGTGAAGAACTAAATTCTCATGACTGTGTGGTTAACAACACATCTTGGTTTATGGTGAGTATTGATCTATCCAATATAGGTTGCTTTCAAAGTAACTACAATACACCAAGTGAAACTTATTATAAATTGCTCAATCATTCAAGTGTCTCCTTTGTTACGATAATCATAGACCTGGAGTACACCTAGGCATTCTTTGTTGTGCTAAGCACAGACCTGAATGACCTAAATCATGATCCAAAAAGATTCCCAAAGAGAACATATCCATCTTGGATGAATCATCAATAAATCTTTATGATTACATTCCTTGTGAATGAATCAAAAGAATCCCAAAGAGGATCAACTTCCAAAGTGAAGTGAAAAAGAATCCTAAAGAGGATCAACCAACATGGATCAAATTGAGCATTTATACTCCTAAGTAACTAGTTTTAAGTATTGAAAGTACTTTCTAGCATATCTTGAGGAGGGTTGTATTAATCATACAATCAGATGTGGGGTACATACATCTCATGTCAATCAATTCAAAACATGATAATCACTCACTGTTTTAAATCAATCATTAATACCATGCTTGAGTTTAAGGGGATCAATATATCTGCAATCAACATTGTACTTGTCTATGTCTATTCTCCAAATCATACAAACAACTCAGTAGAACTATAGACTAGTATGATCTCATGGTATGTGTAAAAGATTAATGTGTAAAACATGATAAACATCCATTTTTAGTAAGATTCACTCTTCTCTTGCTAAATGATTATCAAACAAGCAAAATGGACTTTGATAATTTCCATACTAAATCATACAAATTTTTGACATTTTATAAAAGATTTTTATAAATATGCAAAAATTTAAGGGGAGAAATTGAACATGGAATTATCAAAGGCAGCAGAATTATGCATTATCATACATTTCAAATTTTGATATTTTCAAATTTTGAAAAATAAACAAAGCCAAGTCAAGCCAACACTAACAAACAGCAGGTTGACACACATACATTTGTTTATTTTATTGCACAATATTGCTTATGAGTGATATCAAAACATCCATATATTGAATATGTTAAAATTCAATATTTTAACATACAATTTAATTCAAATTTTTTAAACAAATTTTTTGATTTAAACAAAATTTAACATTCAGAATCTTCTTTTGCAAGAAAACAAACAAATTTGCAATTTTATGTACTTCGGAAGCAAGATATTTGCTTCGGAAGAAATGACTTCAAACATACAAAATTTTAAAATTTTGACACTGTTCACACAACAGATGAACAAATATCTCATCCGTTGTAGGAACAGTACCATTCATATCATCAAAGTGTCCATAGCGCATGAACATTGTTCATCCGCTGTGAGCATCTCTAAAAGATTACCGTGTTCCACAGCGCATGAACATTGTTCATCCGCTGTGAACAAAGCATTTAATGCATTCAAAGTGTCCACAGCGTATGAACATTGTTCATCAGCTTTGAACAAAGCATTCAATACATTCAAAGTGTCCACAGCACATGAATAAGGTTCATCCGCTGTGTATATTCATTCAAACATTCAGGTGTTCCACAGCGCATGACAGTTGTTCATCCGCTATGAACATAGCAAACATATGATCCAAGGATCTACAGTGCATAAACAAATGTTCATCCGCTGTGAACAATCGGTACAATGGACAAAGGGTATACAGCGTATGAAGAAATTGTTCATCCGCTGTGAAAGTAGTTGTCATAAGTAGCATACAAGTTATGTGCACAGCGCATGAACAAATTGTTCATCTGCTGTTGCATAGTACTTCATACAGCGCACAGTGTAAAATGCACAACGCATGACCACTGTTCATATAGCGGATGACCTAAATTTATTTTAAGTCATTTTTCCATAACGCATGACCACTGTTCATACAGCGGATAGTTTGCGCGTTACACTGTATCCACAGCGGATAGTTCATTGTCCGCTGTATATTTAAACAACACTTGCACATTTTATTTTTTAACCAGTAAAGAGAGAGAAAGTAAAACATTCAAAATTTCAAACCTTGTTCAACTAAACCCTTCGTAAACCCTTGTTACTTGATTAAATCCAAACACTAACAAATACCAATTTATCATTGTTTTGTTGATTCAAAAGGTATAATCATATGTTTGAAACTTTAAATCTTCCATTTTGACTCCATTTATCAGTTTCAGACTCATACATTGTTCGACTCAGTCGAACTAAGAACCGTTAATCAACAATAAGTAATTTGATGTTAATAATCAAATTAAACATTGAAATGATGTGTTTAGGGCTTAGTCGAATGTACTTAGGCTGTTTATTTGGTGAAATTTGATTAAGTGTTCATAATAAACATGAACAGACAGGGTGTTCATGCCAAAATTGAACAAAAACACTGTTTGATCTTTGAAAATGTTCAAAAATGCTTATACTATGTCATAACTTGGTAAACATATTCAAAAGTTACTTACAACCACATATCAAACAGTTATTTTGGCAGAAACAACTCATACAAAATGATTGCATATGTATTGAATGTGCATTAAATGTTCTTTTGACTTCAAAAGGTCAATCTAAAGTTCAAAAAATCAAACAGATATATTGAGCAATTTATGCATGTTCATGAACTTGTTAATCATGATAATCATCAAATCTAATCAGAAATTAGTTTTGAATCATAAAAGAATACAACAAACAATTTTTAAACAATCAAAATCATTCACAGTTGACTTGTAAAAGTCAAACTTTATTTTCATGCAAAACACCCAAATCATTCATTTTTAATCAAACAACAAGTTCTAAGTATAGATAAGTTATCAATATACAAACATACAAATGAACACTTAATCAACATTTCATCATTTCAAGCAATTATACATATATCATAAAGAATCACTAACATTTGTCTTCTTTTATGCAGATATGGCAAACTTGGTTTTGTGAGGGATCACAACATCTGTGCATTCCTAGATCCTAACTCTCCCAAGTCAGAGAATTATAGAGACACGATCCAGGCCATTAGACAGACTAGACTGGTCCATGCAATGACTGCTAGACCAGACATCTGTGAAGATCATATAGTCCAGTTCTGGACCAATGCACACCTGGGAGAGGTTGATGATCAACAAGTAGTAATATCTACTGTGCATAACCAAGAAATCATTATCACGAGGAAGTTATAAGGAGGGTTCTGCAATTAGGAGATATTGATGCAGAAAGCCCTGTAGAATTTGATGAGAACTATGTGCTACATGTATTTAGACTGATTGGATACACAGGCACTATTGAAAAGAAATAGACTAAGAAATCATACATGTGTGCTCAGTTTAGGTTTCTTATGCATAAATATCAAAAAACTATGACCAATAGGAAAACAGGATGGGATGCTACACTCTAAGAGCTTCATGTGCTATTCCTAGCATTATTGCAAGGAGACCATTTAAATTTGGTGTTCAGATCCTAAATGGGTTGGTTTACAACATTACAGAGGTGAGGAACAAGTTCTTAATGTTTCCAAGATTCCTGTAGATGATTATTGATGATCTGCTACCAACCATTCCAAAAGAAGGAGCCATATTTCAGCCTATCACTTCAATGAACATGTATTTACCAGGATCAAATCAAGCCTCTATCAAGGAGATGAGGTACCTATGCCTCCTCACATGATTGATCATGATCTCCCTGTTCCTGATGAGTTTATGAGGATACCAGGTGAAGATGAGCCTTTCATGCTATTCCAAGATGCAATTCACCAGGCCCCTATCATACAGCCAGCACCAATCATCCATGCCCCAATCATACAACATGACCCAATCATTCCTCAACCAATCCAACCAGAACAACCACTTAGCCCACAACATCCACCTAGCCCTATACAATCACACAACCTAACCCTCTCTGATCAACAAACACTATCATCTCTGTTAAGAGATATAGATACCGCCCTTGAGCAACTTTTAGAAGAGCATGAAGAGGTTGGTACTTCTTTACATGAGCCAGAAACTACTCAAACATTCATATCTGCTGAAATGGGTGAACCAAGCAGTGAAACATTAACAGAAGAGACATAGAGCATTCAAAGGTCTTTCTATTCACTGAGAACAATAAACTCATTGAAAGATCAAACACAAGAACAAAGAAATTGAAAGACAAACTAAAGGAGAAAGATATAGAGATTGAAAACCTTAAAGCTAATGAAAATGCTTAAAAGCTGATTGTTAAGTTTGTAGAACAACAGCGTGAACAAACTCAAAAAGATCTGAATGTCAAGGATAATGAGCTTCTAATAGCTAATACTGAAGTTGACTGCTGGGCTAACCAATCAATATCAAGTGAAAATGAAATTGATAAACTAAAAAAAGATAATTGAAGCCCAAGCTGAAGAAATAAAGAGGCTAAACAGAGAACTTGAGCATACAGACTCTCAACTGAATGAAAAAGAACTTTAGATGATATTGTTGAAGATTTGAGTGAGTCTGAAGGAGAAGAACCACAACAAACCCAATCAGAACAAGCTGAACTAGCATTGATCATTCCCAAGAAACATACACAATGGATCAGCTGTTTAGTGAGGCTAATCCACATAAACATTCATTATTCTCCCATCCTGAAACAACATTTCTATACTCCTGATCCAGTCATAGAAGAAACAAGCATAGTTCCTTACAATCCTTTCACTGCAAAGCAAATGGAACTAATCAGACAATTTGCTGAATCAGCCTCTGTGCAACCTGAACAAGTTACTGCAGAAGCATCATCATCATCTCCTTAATTAATGACATATGAGAGGAAAAGGAAAAGAACCTATTTAGGTTCTTCATCAAAGGGCAAAGAACAAGTAGTAGAGCCTAAATCACCAAAATCACCTCCTTACAAGCTACTTAAGGTAAAACAAAAAGAACCTGAGTATGCTGAGCAAACACAATTGGAAGAAGCTGAAATAGCACAAACTTCTGATCAACAACCAATTATAATCATATCAGACTCTGATGAGGAAAGAGAAGAAGATGATAAAGAAGATCAAATCCAAAACATTCAGGATCTATTCTCAGATGATCCTGAAACTCTCATGGGAATTGAGTTAATCTCAAGATGTTTCCCATATGATGCATTCATGACCATGAACGTAACTGAAGTAAAGGATCTGCTCAAGGACTTTCAAGAAGTTTTGAAGAATGAAAGTGAGCAGGCCTACAGAAGATATAAAAAAATCAAAGATCAACAAGAATTACAAAAGAATCTGCCTAAGGATCCTCAAATTGACAAGATGACTTACCAACAAGTCAAGAGTTGGTTAAGTCATACAAGGATTCCTTAAAGATCTTATACTGGAAGATCTTTATCATAAATGAAAAATATGGCCAGGGAAATATACAAGATATGCTGTCAAATGCCCTGAAGCCATAAGTTTTCCAACCACATCCAGCTGCTTCTCTTTCAACTATCACCAAGCACCTCCTGAACTGCATCCAATTGAAGAACCTAGAGAGTTCATGCCCCATAGGCTATGGCCTGAAGGAAATGAGGTCAGAGAGATGATTAGTGAGAAGACTAACATTGTTAAACTATATGACAAAATCTCTCTGATAGCCCGGGCAAATGAAACAAAGATTGTGTCTTGGAAATATGACGAAGTCTGGGATGTTGTGCTCATCAAAAGAGTATCTGGACTTGTCAGTACTTATCATACATATCCCAATTGGGCTTCCTCTCATATGAAGACAGACTGGACCTTCTCCAATTGAGAATGGTAAATCATACAAACAATCCAAGGAGAGCAGACTTCTTTCATATTCTGAAATCATACATGAACAGAAGGCATCATGAATTGAAGGCCAAAGTAGACAAAGAGGATAAACTGCATATAGAGAAATTAAGGAGAGAGCAGAGGGCAGCCAAAAAGGGGAAACAACCCGAACCAGACCAAACAGAACAAGTTGACACTAAACTACTTGAAAGAGTAGGATATCCTCTTAGACCTTCTAATCTTAAGTTGATAATGAAGAAGATAAAAGGAAAGCAATACACTCATCCTATCACCCGATGGTATTATGATAAAACCATTTTGAAGTGGTGTTGGAGAGAAAATTGGATGGAAAAAGACCTGAGGACATAAGATTATTTGATCCAGTTGAGATTAAACTTCTTCACCCATCTTATGTCTCATTTTAAAGACCAAAGCATTTCCAGCTATTCAAGATGTGATGTGTAAGGGTGACTGCTGCTATTTCATTCACATGCTAAGAATTCTTGGAATAGTATATGTGAAAGCAGCCTTAAAACACAGATTAGAGACAAAACAACAGCCCTTACTCATATTGAAGGAATAACAAGAATAAGGATTTCTAAATGTAACAACCTGGAAATTCTTAAAGGAAATATGTTGTCACCACCTTGGTGAGCAACATTGACATTCAAAGCCTCAATCAATCAACCATAGAGTAGATGGTTCATTTAACTATAGAAAGAAAGTATGATGATCAAAGGAGCGCAGTTGACTATTTTGTTGAACATATAGTCAACTGCAGGAATGCATTCAAGATATCTGCTCTAAAAGATCAAGTTAACGAAGCTGAAGCTGACCAAGCCATAGAACAAGACATTGAAGATACACTCAAGGCTATGGAAGAGGCTCAGAAACAAATTGAAGAAGTAGGAACATCTCATTCATGAGGTTTCTAAACAGACAACTGGGGAAACAAACAAACAAACATATTTCCTTGTCTCTTATCTTACAATCATACATCGATATTATCATACAATCATCCAATCATACAAACATACATACATATGCTTTTATGCATATGAAATCATACAAACATTCATATATGTGTTTTGTAAACACATAGATACATACAAACATTCATGCTTGTGTTTTTTGATAACACTAGAAATCAATCAACATTATTAAACAAAACATTTATCAAACAAACAGAAAACAGTGGCAATATCATACTTAGGGGGAGTATTGTTGGACTCAACAATTGCATTAAGAATTAATGCATGAAAAAGTATGATGCTTGCCAAAGAATACAATCAAACAAAATGCGTTTTAACATACAAAATAATCATTTATAACACATTAACATTATTAACATTCATAACAATCACTAACATTGTTTAAATTTCTTTTTCAGATTTGTAGATAAAAGAAATTTTGACAAAGTGTTCGCAGCGGATGAAGAGTCTCCATAGCGGATGAAGATCATCAGCAGCGGATGAAGAAAATTCATCTAAGTTTGTGCAGCGGATGAAAGAATCCCACAGCGGATGAAGAACATACAGCAGACAGACATCCACAGTGGATGTTCATCCACAGCGGATGAACATTCCACTGTGGATGTTCATCCACTGCGGATGTTCATCCACTGCGGATGAACAACCAAGCATCCAGAGGAGATGAACAACCAAGTATGCGCAGCAGATGAATAGTCTTCTCCACAGCGGATGACTTAATTCCACAGCAGATAGCTTAGACACTTAGGATTATTTATGTAATATTTGTTTACATAAGGGTAGTTCAGTAATTGTATATAGCTTTGTGTATAGGCTATAAATACCACACTACCCTAATCCTTTGTAAGCTTTTGAACCATGGTCCATGTTTCTGTACCATGTTTCTGAATCTGGGTTTCTGTACCATGTTTCTTGTTGGTTGAATATTGAGAGATATTGAAAAAGGTCCTTGGGGGAATCAACTTGTTCATATTGAATATGTTCTAATATGTTCATGTTCAACATGTTGTTGTAAAGTTGATTTATCAGGATGTAGTAAAAATATCTCAAGTACTTGTTATTATTTTAAGCTTTGTAACACTTGTAGAAAGAACTTGAGAGTAATATACAACATTCTTGAAAACCATCTTATCATGTTCTTGTTTTGTTGTTTACTTGTGTTCTTTGCTTCATGTAACACCCGAAATCTTGTCAAAATAAAAAGAAAATAAAAGTATCTTGAAAGAATGGAGAAAGAAGCCAAAGATGAGGGGTGTTTTGTGTAAAAGTACACAAAAGTCAAAAAGTGCACTTTATATGGGCATGGCAGCCCATATCTTCCTGCGGTGCTGTGTTCAACTGAAAAGAGAAGAAGAAGAAGAGCAGAAATCAAAGTTCTCTCTGTTCTAGAGAGAGAAAGAGGTTGCTTTTGATCTTGGTATTTATTTCTATGCATAATTGGCTCGGTTTATGTTGGGTTTGACCATGAAACTGATTTATATGTGTTTTGTTGTTTGTTTTTGCTTGTTTAGGCGTTTGAACTCTTGTGCACACGAGTTTGGAGGAGTTTTGCTTGTTTGCTGCACTAGGTGAGTTCTAGACCTCGGTTTTTATGTGTTTTAAACTTCTTGGGGCTGAAAATGCATGTTTTAAAAGGTTTTGCAGCTGTTTTATGCTTTACCGTATGTATATGGCTGATTATGTTTGTGCTTTATGGTGGTTTATGTGCGGTTGACGCTTGTGATGTCGGGTATAAGCTTCGAACAGATGGATAATCATGGTTGGTTAAGAATTGTTGGTGTTTTCGTGGTTGTATGCCTGCCCTAGATGTTAAGCATGTTAGATCGATGATAAGGATGTGTTAGACCAAGGATTGGAGACTGAATAATTGCATAAGTGCATTTGCTGGTCAGTTAGGTCATCCGTATTTAAGAGCTGAACATAAACTTAAAGTACTTTGCTCATGCACATTTGTGTCTGTTCATCCGCATTTGTAGTTGCTCATGCGCCTAAGTGTTCTTTCGCATTTCTTTTGTTCATGCGCATTTGCTACAGTGTTCATGCGCATTTGTTTCAGTCATTCGCATTTGTTCTACCAGCATTTAGTTGGACAGTTGGAATAATCTTAAGGCATTCATCCGCATTAGTTATTGTTCATCCGCAATAGTTATTGTTCATCCACATTAGTTACTGTTCATCCGCATTTGTCTAAGGACTTAGGATTTTTCTGAAGCTTAGGAAGTAGAATAACGGGTAACGGGTTCTGGAATGGAATGTTTTTCGTGTTCATGTCTGTTGTGGGATGCATGTTATGGGCTGTTGTTGATGCTTATACTATGTATAATGTGACTTTACATGGCGTGTTTATATCTTATGCGTAAAGTATTATCGTAAAGAAAGTGAAAGATTAATGTTAATAAAGAAGGGGAACATAAGAAATGTATGAAAGTCTGCAAGCAATAAAAGGAGGTGCATGACCATGTTGTTGTTACAGACTCGGATGGAGTGCAATCTTGAGATTGACTCGAGGGGGTCTGATCTTGAGGTCTACCCAAAAGATGTCGTGATGCTCGCCCGGTACTGTGTCAGTTTTCGGACATGAGTCGGGGGTGTTGCAAACAGAGACGGGGTCCTTGTCGCGTACCCCGGCACAGTATCAGTCTTCGGACATGAGTTTGGGGTATTGCATGAGACAGGATCCAGATAGAAAGTGAAAGATAATGAAAATGTACGAAATGAACAAATACGTGAGTTAATGAAGATAATTAAGTTTATACATTGATGTATGTATGAGAGTGCTCACGTGCGAAAGTAAAGGAAGTATGTTATTGAAAAGGGTATTTTCATATATAAATCCTACAAAGTATTTTAAAAGTTTTAAAACTAGAACTCACTCAGCAACGCTGACTTTTATGCATTTTCAGTTGGCAGGTAATTGTTGTTGAGGATGGCACGTGGGGGAAGCTACTCGGCAGGGCAAGACTGGCATCCATTCATCTTTAATGATAATGTTGTTTTGTAATTCAATGAAACAGGGTCTTTTGTAATTCAAGAAAACAATGATGTATTGCTTAGCAACGTTAATTATTAATAGAATGAATGGTTTTTATTAACTTAATTCCGCTGCAATATTTTATGAAATGTGTGTTGTTTAATTTTATGCTATGATTGACCAACTGTGAGGTCTCCGGAACGGGGCCTTACAAGTTGGTATCAGAGCCAAAGTTTAAGAGAATAGGTAAATATTTTCAAAACCTAAAATTAAATTGAGAATGGGACGAATGGAGGGATGCCAGCCCGAGTAGCCACGTGCCATCAGGTAATTCTTTTCTTAATGAACTAGTACTATGTGCGTGTGCTATTTGATTTATGTGCTTTTAGTAGATTTGAATACTGATATAGTCAGGATAGGAAATGCTTGGGAGATGAAGAGTAAAGTAAGTGGCTAATCACAACTGACCACTGTAATTAGGGACTTACTATACTGACATAAACTAAGCTATACCTTGAATGACCGTGTTGGTGTTGAATCTTATAGTGTTAGAGGATGGCTAGAGGTAGATCATCTAAGGCTTCTAGAGTGGAGCACAGGGTGGTTATGCTGGTAGACCACGGACAGCAAAGAACAAGGCAAGAACTACAGAGACGGCTCCTGGTGAGCCTGGGCTTCATCACCCAGTGGGCGAGATGAGAGTGCCAATCTGAGGGCCTCAGTGAAAGAGGTAGTGGTGGAGGAGGTTCACCAAGTCATGCAGACTATCCTACCATCTGTCGTGACTGAGGTGATCCGGGCCGTAAGGGAGGATGAGAGGAAAGAAAAGGAGGAAGAGAGGAGGGTTGCTGCCGGAAAAGGGAGAATGAGGGAGATCATGACGATGAGGAGGAGATAAATGCTGAAAAGGAGCCTCCAGTGATTAAGAAGATGTAGATGTGGGAAACCACGAGGGGATGCAGCTACGGGGCATTCCACGGTGTAAAACCCCCTTTTTGACGGCAATGGTAACGCTGCAACTGCCCACCGCTGGGTTAGAGAGATGGAGGCAGTGTTGGATATTAGTGAGTGCAGGGAGGACCAGAAAGTGAAATTTCCCACTCACTCATTCGTTGACTCTGCTTTGTGTTGGTGGGGAATATTGTCCAAGCTGAGGGCAGCAGGGCCACTGGGAGGATAAGATGGAGAGATTTGAAGAAGTTGGTTGTTGAGGAATTCTATCCTTATAGGGAACTAGACAAGGTAGAGAGAGAATTCCTACAGCTTGAGGCAGGAACCATGACCCACCAGGAATACACCACCAAGTTTAACGAAATGGCAAGGCTAGTGCCAGATCAGGTGACGTCGGTGTCGAGGAAGATTATGAGGTATGTGCAGGATTGCCTGCTGATATCCGCAGGAACTTGAATGTTGCCCGACAAGCACTTTTAGGTAGTAGTGGATCTGGCTGGGAGGCTTTACGATGAGAGAGAGGTGTCGGTGGTTGAGGTGAAGAAGACAGGTGGTGGTGACAAGAACTGTAGTGGGAAGAGGTTTGGGCGTGGTGGTTTCACCCCAAACAACAAGAGGATGAAAATGGATGACCGAAGAGTGGGGTCATCAAGCTCGGGGATGAAGAGGTGTGGCAAAATTAGAAGGAGCACTGGTGAGTGCAAATGGGGATCGAATGTATGCTTCAAGTGTGGGAAGCCTGGCCACGTGGCAAGTATGTAGGGCTATGAAGTGTTATAGTTGTGGTGAGGATGGTCATCAAAGCAGAGACTGCAAGAAGCCGAGGGTCGAGAGTTCCGGGGGAAGAGAGGACAGAGAGTGAAGGGCAGAGGGCAAGCGCTAGAGCATTTATAATGACAAAGAGGAGGCCAGGGTGAATCCCGATGTCGTGTCGGATATGGTTCTAGTAAACCAAACTTGTGCCTCTGTATTGTTTGATTCTGGTGCTAGTAGGAGTTTCATTTCTACTACTTTCTATGCTAAGCTGCCTGTTAGTAGTAGAAGAATTGATGAGTCATTTGATGTAGGAAACTGCTATTGGTAAGTCTACCAGAATTTTGATGTGGAGGATTGTGGAATAGAGTTAGAAGGCCATAGGTTCTCTGCTAATCTTTGTGATGCCCCTAGGCGATTGATGTAGTTCAGGGGATGGATTGGTTAGAACCTATGAGGCAAACATCGGTGTCGCAAAAGATGAATCCGACTACAGCGCCCGATGGAAGTTCGGTTAAGTACGGTGAACGAGTTACTACAGTTCCGAAGGGTGATTCGAGGTGGCGACAGAGAAGTTGCATGAACCGCGGGTGTAGTGCCTTACCTGGCTTATGCGAAGGATGTGGACGGTCTAGTACACCAATGTCTGAGACAGTGTTGGACCAAAAGAACCAATGAGCCTGATCAGAAAAACCTTAAGTCCCACAGACATTACAACAACTGAAGTAGTCTGCAACAGCTGAAGACATCAACTGATAACAAGGTCTGAAGACAAAGTCTGAAGTTAAAGAACTGAAGACAAAGTCTGAAGACAAAAGCTGAAGACAAAGACTGAAGACCAAGTTTCAGATGTTGTCACAAAGCTGAAGAAGACCTCTTCGGTAGTTGTGATGGTTTCCTTTCAGTAGTTATATTTTCCTTTCAGTTCTTTTGTAATCAGTAGTTTATGTTTCTTGTAATCAGTACTTGTAGTTTCAGTAGTTTTAGTTTCATCTTGTACTTAGCATACTCTGAGATGTTCTCAGTTGTTGTGAACATTCTCAGTAGTTTGCTTACTTTCAGTTGTTTGTAATAATTCTGTTATGTCACTATCAAGTGACATCAGCAGACGTCACATTCCTTTATATAAGGAATGTTGACCTAATTGTAACCTGCGAAGCTTAGCGGCTGACATACCGAAGCATTTGTGCATGAATGATATTATCCCTTTTGCAGAAAACCCTTTCTCTATAACCGTGTACTGTTCCATTGAATATCTATTGTGTTCTTGCTATATTTGTCTAATTCTTGTTCTAATTCCGCTGCAATTCAACTCTAATTGATCAAACTTAGATCACTGATCCTGTCAAATGGTATCAGAGCAGGTTAATCATTGATCGGTTTAACAATTGATCATTGAAACTGCTATTTCGATATCTAAAGTTTGATCTTAGCATATTTGCAAGAATTGGTTATAGAGATTGATCTTCTGCTGCTTCTGGTTATTCAATTTGAGTTTCTTCTTGGTTCATATTGAGTTTGTTGTGTTTTTGTGCTAAATCTGTTGAAACTTGATTGAATTGGTTTGAATCTGAGAATGACTACTCCATCTAATGACCCTCACAATACTGTCTCCTCAACCAAGCCTCCGATGCTGGTTAGGAGTGAGTATAACATATGGCAACGAAGAATGCTCCATCACCTGTCTGTTAACAGTTCAGGTTGTTGGACATCTGTGGTTCACGGTCCACACAAGCCTATGGTGAACAATCCGGAGACCAACCAAATGGTTCCGAAGAAGAAGGAGCAATACTCAGATGAAGATCGTAAACTGTTTGAGATTGATGCTAAAGCCCATGGAATTCTGGCCATGGCACTGCCTAATGAAATCTATTCTGGGCTTATGCATCATGAAACTGCTCATGACCTCTGGAATGCTTTGAAGGAACAATTCGGAGGAACTGATGAGGTCTTAGCAAACAACAGAGAAATCCTCGCCCAACAATATGAGACATTCTCTCATAGGAAGGGTGAGACACTGACTCAACAGTTTGAGCGTTTCTCCTGCTTGATCTCTGAGCTGAAAATGGTCAAGCATGAGTATACTAACAGCCAGATGAACAACAGATTCCTCAGATCACTGCCTGAGAGATGGGACACATACACCATTGTCCTACGCTCCAGTGCAAATCTGGATAGCCTATCTCTCACCCAACTCCATGGGAAACTGCTTACATTTGAAAGAGAGATAGAGCAGAAAAGGAATCTGGCATCATCAGGAAAGCTCACTGATGACTTTGTACCAGGGAACACTGCCTTGGTCGGTCATGAGTCAGAATATGCTGGATCAGAAAGCCATTATGATGAGCATATAGATTTCTCTTCAAACAGTTCTGATCATGCATTTGTTGGTGTTGACAGTCATTCTGGGTGTAATAGTGATAATTTATGCTTTATCATGGATGATTGATGGGTATTGCTGATGATGATTTAGAAGAGATGGATATTTTGAGCCAAATGGCCTTGATCAATATCAGATCTCAAAAGTTCTACAAGAGAACTGGTAGGAAATTTCCAGGACTCTCTGGCAAAACCAAAGTTGGTTTTGACAAGAGTAAGTTGAGGTGTCACAAATGCCACAGGCTTGGGCACTTTGCAAGAGAGTGTAGATCAACTGGATCTAACTCCTCTGCACCCTTTGTGACCTTTCCAAGCAATAGTTCACAAAACAAAGGGCAACATCCTGCTAGTTCTGGTCATCACTCACAACCTCAATCTCCTGCATATTTGTCCCTCAGGGTCCAATGCCATATCCATATCCCTGCTATTACATGCCACAGCCAAATCCAGTTCAAGTTCCTATAGCACAACAACCTCAAGCCCTACCTGAGCCTCAACCATCTCCATCACAATCTCAACCTCATCACAGCTTCTTCACACCAGGAGTTGTTGACTGGAGCAGCTTACCAGATGATCTTTCTGGTTTCAATGAGCAATTATTTGCTGGTGCTGGTCAACATGGTGGTGAACATCCTTTTGGGAATCTTGCTCTCATGGCCCTGGAGTCTACTGAGGGTTCCTGCTCCAATGCATCATCTTCACAGGTAACCCAGGTATCTTCTGAGGCTAAAGCCAAGTTATGTTCTGAATCATGCATAGCTGCCTTTGTCTCTATTAGAGAGGCAAATGTAGCTTTAATCAATCAAAATCTTGAGCTTGAGAAAACTATTTCCAAAAGAAAAGCTGAGTATGAGTCTGCTCTTAATGACAAAGATGATGAGATTTACAAGCTTAAATGCCAACTTAATGATGAAAAGGCTAAGGTAGAGGTCATACTTGAGAACCACAGAAGTCTCAAAGAGACACTTGCAGCTACCCAAGTTGAGTGTGACCGCTGGGTAACATCCTGCAAGGGATTTGAAATGCTTCTCAGCAAGCAAACAGCTTCAAATGTGAAGTTTGGAATAGGTTACAATCATACTGCACCACCTACTGATTTTACTTCAAAATCAATAGTAAAATCTGAAGGTGAAAGTAATTTCCAAACCACATCATCATGTGATTCATCCTCAAATGATAATACAAAATTAGAGGATGAAGTCAGTGTTAAGATCTCAGCAAATCAATTGCCTGATGGTTTAAATGCTGATAAACACATGAAGCTGAGCAATTCAGATGTTGTCCCTCAAAGTACTCCAAGTACTGAAGGGCAAGTCACAACATCTGAAAAGCATTTCAAATCTGCTGAAATAAAAGGATTAACAACTGCTGAGGAATCTATCATACGGTCTTTCAGGACGGATAGAGAACAGCTGAAGAACAAGTCTTCAGTTGTTACCGATCCTTCAGTACTTAACACAAGTACTGAAAGGAGGAAAGTACTGAAGATCACACCTTCAGTAGTTTCCACTTCAGCAGTTGATCAATCCAAGATGAAGAATAAGCCATGTGAAATATGTGGTAAATTCAATCATCTATCTGATGAATGCTGGTACAAAAAGGGTTCCAAACTCAACAGAGATAAGCTCATTAAAGAAGAGATTAATAAAATGAAAAATGAGTTTGAGACCAAGTTTGTACCACAGTCATCTCAAACTGATAAACCCAAGGCCTCACCAAAATCCAAAAAGAAGGATGGGGTTTATCAGAAAACAGCTGATAGTGTTCCTCATGATAAACATCAGACTAAGTCTGTGAATTTCAAGAAGGAGGAAATGGTGGGTCACAGGAACTCATCAAAAACAAGTACTGATGTGTCAAATGAGCTGAAGGCTTTAGCAACAAATCAGACACAACTTGTTATGATGGTTCAGCATTTGTTGGGGAGAGTTAACCAACTAGATGCACCTGTGATCAAACCACTGAAAAGGAAATCCAAGCCCAAATCTAAGAAATCCATTTCAGCACCATCTCCACCTTCATCAGCTGTTAATCATGAGAAACAAGTTATGGTTAAATCTGTTGATGAAAACAGACCCAAAACCAAAAAGGTTTGGGTCTCTAAAGCTAACTAGTTTCTTATGATAAATGCAGGGTTCTTCAGCATGCCAAAGAAGCATCTGGTATGTAGACAGTGGAGGATCTATGCATATGACTGGGAGCAGTTCTCTTCTTAATGACTACTCTCAAGGAAAGAAGGGATTTGTCTCATTTGGAAATGATGCTAAGGGTTACATCATCGGGAAAGGATTTGTGTCAAATGGAGAAATCAGATTTGATGATGTTAACCATGTGGAGAATCTCAAGTATAATCTACTGAGTGTCAGTCAGATGTGTGATAAAGGGCATGTTGCACTTTTCACAAGCCAGAACTGCCGGATTCTGTCTTCCAAAGTTCTGAGGCTGATTGACAAGGTATTGGATGAACATACTCTCCTGAAGGCCAACAGGATAGGAAGAGTATATGCCTTGGATTTGTCAAAGAAGATTGATTTAAAAGGTCATCCTTGCCTGTTCTCCAAGGCCTCTCCTCAGGAATCTAAACTGTGGCATAGAAGGCTGGGTCATGTTAATCTCAAAAACATGAATCAGCTGATCCACAATAGTTTAGTGAGAGGTCTACCAATAAAGGAGTTCCACTGTGATGAAACCTGCACTGCTTGTTTAAAAGGAAAACAACACAAAGTTTCATTCCCTCCTATAGAAGAACCAAAGTCCACTGCCTGCTTGCAATTACTGCACATGGATCTCTTTGGTCCTGTGAGAGTAATGAGCATGGCAAAGAAGAAATACTGTCTGGTAATTGTGGATGATTACTCCAGATTTGTATGGACCTTCTTCTTGCATTCAAAGGATGAGGCTGCTCAGACAATTATTAACTTTGTGTTGTATGTTGAGAAGCAGTATTCCCTATCAGTCAAGTGTATAAGAAGTGATAATGGAACTGAATTTAGAAACCATACACTTGATGATTTCTACCTTTCAAAAGGAATCAAGAGGCAGTATAGCATCCCAAGGACTCCAGAACAAAATGGAGTAGTGGAGAGAAAGAACAGGACCCTAATTGAAGCTGCAAGGTCCATGTTGGCTGACTCTGGTTTGCCACTGACCTTTTGGGCTGAAGCTGTCAACACAGCATGCTATGTGCAAAATAGAGCTTTAGTGAATCAGAGGTTGATGAAGACTCCTTATGAAGTTCTACATCATTTGGCTCCTATAATTTCATTCTTCAGAGCATTTGGGTGTCCTTGTTACATTCTCAACACAAAGGATCAACTCCAAAAGTTTGATTCTAAGGTGGATGCAGGGTATTTTGTTGGGTATTCATCCACTTGCAAGGCTTACAGAGTGTTCAACTGTAGAACAAAGATGATTGAAGAAACCTTGCATGTGAAGTTCAATGAATCTCCTAAGGACAAAATCCCACAAAACCCTGTGGAGTTGTTTGATCTGGACATATTGCAATATGTTCCTTATCAGCCTCCAGCTGTTGCAGATCATGTGAATTCATCACCTTCTGCAGCTAGTCATCCATCTGGTGGTACTGATGTTGATGATGATCCCAGTACTCACCTATTCAAGTTTAGTGATCAACTGCCTGAGTCTACTAAACTTGATGTTCCTGTAGCTTCAGTAGCACCATCCACAACAAATGCTGATGAGATTTCTAAATCCTCTACTTCATTTGACTTGTCATCTAATACTTGGTTTCAAGAATCTGGATCAACATCTGTTGCTGCTGAGCATGCTACAAACACTTGCACAGATCTCATAGTGTACCAAGAGCTGAAGAATCACCCAATGTCTCAAATCATTGGTGATATCAATGCTGGTGTCTTAACTAGAAGTCAATGTCCAACTTCTGCTATGCTCTCTTCATCAGTCAGCATAAGCTCCTTGTTCAAATTTATGTTGATGATATTATTTTTGCATCCTTGATCCACAGTTGTGTGATGCATTTACAAAGTTGATGCAACAAAAATTCAAAATGAGTGCCATGGGAGAATTACAGTTCTTTCTAGGTTTGCAAATCAAACAAAAGGCTGATGGAACTTTCATTCATCAGTCAAAATACACAAAGAGTCTTTTGGAAAAGTTTGATTTACAAAACTGTAAGCCCTGTTCTACTCCCATGTGCAGCACCACACAACTGGATGCAGATCAGAAAGGTAAAGCTGTTGATGAAACACTTTACAGATGTATGATTGGGTCCTTGATGTACTTAACAGCTTCTAGACCAGATATTATGTTTGCAACTTGTGTTTGTGCTAGATTTCAGGCTGCTCCTAAAGAGTCTCATTTGATTGCAGTCAAGAGGATCTTTAGATATCTGCAAGGTACTCAATCTCTAGGTCTTTGGTATTCCACTGGGCACTCTTGCAAATTAGTTGCTTTTTCTGATAGTGACTATGCAGGGTGTAAATTAACTAGAAAATCAACTTCTGGTGGATGTCAATTCCTAGGCAACTGTTTGGTTTCTTGGCAGAGTAAGAAACAAACATCTGTTGCTACATCCACTGCTGAAGCCGAGTACATTGCTGCTGCAAGTTGTACATCTCAGGTACTCTGGCTTCAGAATCAATTATTGGATTATGGCATTACAGAGACTAAGACTCCATTACTAATGGATAGTGCTTCAGCTCTTTGTATTGTCAAGAATCCAGTCCAGCACTCTAGGACCAAACATATTGAGATCAGACACCATTTTATTAGGGATTGTTTTGAAAAAGGTCTGATTGATCCAAAGTTTGTTCCTAGTGCTGATGAGCTTGCAGACATATTTACTAAGCCTTTGGACAGTTCAACTTTCCAAAACCTAGTGTTAAGGCTTGGTATGCTGCAGCTAGAATAAGTGACAACTACTGATGATCTCAGTCAACAAGTACTGATGAGCATTCGTATACTATTGTCACAAATAAGTACTGATAAGTTCTTTTATCCTCAGTAGTTTTCATAACTACTGAAGACTAAATTACTTAAAAGTACTGAAGTACTCTATCTGTTGAAAAGAACTGATGTGGTTACAACTACTGATGTAGTTACAACTACTGATGTCAGTATAACAGATAAGTACTGATGACCAATGAAACGTCTGAAAATCAGACAAAAAGTCTGATAAGTGTTGAGGTCAGAATGAAACAGCTGATGAGCTAAGAATTGACGACAACAGCTGATGAGAAACTTTTCTCTTCAGTTGTTTCTACAACTGCTGTTTCACTTCATACAACTGAAGCCAAAACCATGTCTTCAGTAGTTTTACAACTACTGATGACTAACACCAAATCTTCAGTTGTTTACAACACCTGAAGCCAAAACCATGTCTTCAGTAGTTTCACAACTACTGATGACTAATACCAAGTCTTCAGTTGTTACAACTTCTGAAAGTTAAAACCAGGTCTTCAGTTGTTTTCAAACAACTGATGACAGCACCAACACTTTCAGTCGTTTTATATCAGCCTTTTCTTACCCTATAAATACCTAAACCTACTTTCAAACGTTTCATTAGCCGTTTTATGTCCTTCACTCTCTCAACAATGGCGACCATGAAACTCAAACCCAGACACAACTGTGTTGCCTACCTCTCGAAATCGGCCTTTTGGAACAAATTTGATAATGCCATCGATCTTATGGTAGATTCCCAGTACCGAACCGCTTTTCTTCTGAATCCTACCATATACCCCGATTCCCTAAGCCAATTCTGGACCAACGTCTCTGTGCAAACTGGTGAGAATGATAGCCAAATCACTCTCCAGTCGTTGGTTAACCAGAAACAGGTGGTCATCACTCCAGACATCATTCGACAAACCCTAAATCTACATGATGCCACCTGTGTCACAGAATACCCGAAAGGCACAACTGATATGTCTTTCATCAATAACGGGTATGAAGGAGACTTAAGTGCTACCACCATTCTGAAGAAGCACTTCCATGATGCTGAACGTCTTATATTCCACATGGTGAATGTCTGCCTTGCATCAAAAACCTCCTCATGGGATCAGATGTCCTCCCGATGGCAACAGGTATTATACTCTATCTTTGAACGACAAAATCTAAATTTTTCTGAGATAGTTTTCATGGAACTAAAGGATCTGGCTTTGAAACCTGTGGCAAACAGATGGATATTATATCCCAGGTTTCTCATGGCCATAATTTTAAATCAGCTAAAATCAGACGGCCTTGTTGGCCTTGGAGTCCCTGCTCCGGCTGTATTGCCTGAAGTATACTCCAGGCACAACTCTGACCCTACACTGAAAGGGGCTGCCCGGCTGCTAAAACCCAAGCAGCGGGAACCCACAGCCTCCACTTCCAGATCCAAAGTCCCCACCAAACCCAACACCAAAAAGCCCAAAAAGGCTACTCAGGGAGATGAGTCCCCTGAGGATGCCCCTGTACCACCAATACAGGAAACACTTACTGGTTCTAACCCCCCAGTAGTGTCAAAGACTCCACCAGCCCTAGCCGCTCAGGCATCCTCTCAACAGGATCCTGATGCAACCATAATTGGGGATACCACAATGCTGGAACCTATCTCAATTGAGAAGGTTACCATTGAAGAGCACCAGTCACCCCGGGTGCAATCTGCTTCAAACCTATCTCCAAATGCAACCGCCCCTCAAAGCCCAACCATTATAGTTGCACAAGTGCTGAGTCAGCTGCATTCCTCTCCTCCTCCCCAGAAACCAATTACAATGGGGAGAACCTCAACAGCTGAGGAAGAGGACCAAAATGCTGCTGATAACCCACAGCACAGGGGTTATAATGTTCAATCTCCCCGTGTAGAGGAGGAGGTTAGAACATCTGGTGAGGCTGCCACTTCTACTGATTCAGCAAATGAACAGGATGCAGTTGGTAACATCTCTAAGACCTCACCAGAGGCAACTGCCGATGAAGGACTCAGTCCTGAGGCAGGAAGTCCCCAGAACCAAGAACAAGGGGCACATGCTACAACTGATCTACACTCAGGGCATGTACATCCTGATTCAATCAGGAGGTCAGGTGATTCAGCAAAGACTGATGATGACCTGGGCTTTTTCTTCGATGTCTTAGCCCATAACACAATCCTTGAGGCTGAGGTGAGCAGACTCAAAGAACTGCTTGCCAAAATGTCTCAGGATCAAAGTCCATCTGCCCCAATAAACCCACAGATGGCACCTTCATCTGAAGGTTCACCAAACACTCAGCCACTACACTCAACTGAGCCACCAGCCACTGCTTTTGGCACCACCTCTCAGGGACAGAACCCCTCTGAGCAGATGGTTGCTACCTTTCAACATTCCTTACCTCTCATCACTCCCATCATCAATGAGATTGTGCATAAAGCCATTGATGAGAGGATCTCCTCAAATCTACAAACACTTGTTGATGATGCTGTGCAAAAGAAGCTTTCTGCCATTCAAACCCCTGAACCCAATGCACCCAAAAAGGGGGAGTCTAAGGCAGTGAAAGAAAGAAAGAGAAAGAGAGTGGAAGATGAGAAACAACAAGAGAAAGAAAAGGAGTTAGAAAAGGAAAAACAGCTGATCACATACAAGAGAAAGAAAAGTGCTGAAACTCAAAAGCCTGATGAAGAGAAATCATTGGAAGATCTGGTTAAAGAAGCTGATGAAGCTCACAGCAGATCAATGGACAGAATAATAGACCAACTCTTCAGACAAGGCTTTGATACAGCTACATTAGACACTGAGATCAGAAGGCTGGAGATTAAAGAGATACAAGAGAGATGGGCCAGTTACAGTGTGATGGAAAGGGAGAGGTTGGAGATAATGATCAGGTTTATTGCAAAATACTTGGGAAGATCATTAATTGAGATTAAATCATGGACCAGAGACAGTATTCTGGCAATAACCACCAGAATCTGTGCTTCTGAAGCATTCAATAAGGGGTTGATTATCGAAGCCTTAGATGAAGCAGGTGCTGGGAAGAGAACTGATATGGCCAAGCTTTCCAAAGCCAAACTTACCACAAAAATGCTAGATCAGCCTTCCCAAACTCCCACTCAAAAACAACCAACCCCACAACTCTCCAAACCAATCCCTAAACCTAAACTTAAACCAACTCAACCCTCAAAACCAACTCCCTTACCCCAAAAACCACCTCAAACCACATCCAATGATGCACCCAGAAGGAGGAGAAGGGTGTTGAGGATGGAAGAAGAAGAAGAAGAAGATGATGAAGAAGACAGTCTGCCAATCTCTGCTGTTCTAAAAATACCTGAGCCCAGAAGTCAACAAATGATCACACCAGACTTTCAGAGGCAAATGGTGAAAGTTAAGATTGAAGAAGAAGAACAGCAGAAACAGCACGATGAGCAACTTTTGAAGATGGTTGACAAAGAGTTTCCTCAGTCATCATCTATACAAGCCATGAAGAAACACGCTCAAAGGCTGTATGCTCTCAGGCATACCTTTCAATATCAAAAGGAGAGAGTAAGGATTTGGCCAGACCCCAGGGTTAGTTCTAGAATTCATAAGAAATCCATACCAAGTAGATACAATGGCCAAGTGAGAAAGACCATAGATGCTGTTATTATGTTGGCCATTGTAGTCTCACCCTGGGAGATACTTGAAGACTTCAAGAGAGCCTACAAGTCAAAGATGACCCCTCAAACTCTAATGGAGAACAAAATGGTCAAGAAGGGGTTGTTATACAAGAGGCTTGAAGAGATCAAGAAAAATGAACTCCAGTTGTTATTAGAAGGGACTCACCCAGATGAATTTGCTTACAGAGAGATAACAACTGTTGAGTTGAAAAATGGAAAGACAGTAAAGTACCTATCAGAGTACTATGGCCCAGAGTTCTTCTTCGAAGGAGAAGCAGAAGAACTCACTAAGGAGGAACAAGTTGTTCTCCTTGAGGCCTACGTCAGAGAGTCTTATAGACTCATCAATGGGAAGTAGGTTTCATGGTTGGGATAACAGCTCTGTGTCCAGTTCCCCAAGACAGAGTTCCCTTCCATCCTTTGACATTCACATCTACTGAAACCTGTTCCCTGGCCTGTGCTTATCTGATATCTCTGAAGCTGATCAAGAGAGTATTTCTGCCAAGAATAAGTGGGACCTCAATAAGCTTAAAGGTTTTGGCTGCATTGGTTCAGGGGGAGTTTGTTGGACCAAAAGAACCAATGAGCCTGATCAGAAAAACCTTTAAGTCCCACAGACATTACAACAACTGAAGTAGTCTGCAACAGCTGAAGACATCAACTGATAACAAGGTCTGAAGACAAAGTCTGAAGTTAAAGAACTGAAGACAAAGTCTGAAGACAAAAGCTGAAGACAAAGACTGAAGACCAAGTTTCAGATGTTGTCACAACAGCTGAAGAAGACCTCTTCAGTAGTTGTGATGGTTTCCTTTCAGTAGTTATATTTTCCTTTCAGTTCTTTTGTAATCAGTAGTTTTATGTTTCTTGTAATCAGTACTTGTAGTTTCAGTAGTTTTAGTTTCATCTTGTACTTAGCATACTCTGAGATGTTCTCAGTTGTTGTGAACATTCTCAGTAGTTTGCTTACTTTCAGTTGTTTGTAATAATTCTGTTAAATGTCACTATCAAGTGACATCAGCAGACGTCACATTCCTTTATATAAGGAATGTTGACCTAATTGTAACCTGCGAAGCTTAGCGGCTGACATACCGAAGCATTTGTGCATGAATGATATTATCCCTTTTGCAGAAAACCCTCTTTCTCTATAACCGTGTACTGTTCCATTGAATATCTATTGTGTTCTTGCTATATTTGTCTAATTCTTGTTCTAATTCCGCTGCAATTCAACTCTAATTGATCAAACTTAGATCGCTGATCCTGTCACCAGTTGTGTGTGATTTCCAGACGTGTTCCCAGAAGATTTACCAGGCGTGCCACCGGACCGTGAGATCGAGTTTGATTTTGATACCAGTGCACAACCCGTTGCCAAGGAACCGTATCGATTAACCGAGATGAAGGAGCTGAGCAACTGATTATTGACAGGGTTTCATTCGACCGAGTATCTCTCCTTGGGGTTCTCCGGTCCTGTTTGTCAAGAAGAAAGACGGTAGTATGAGGATGTTCATAGACTACCGGGAGCTAAACAAGTTGACAGTCAAGAATCGATATCCCCTACCGAGAATAGATGATTTGTTTGAAAAACTCCAAGGTGCCAGCTGGTTCTCACGAATAGATTTCCCATCTGGTTACCATCAGTTGAAGGTTAAGGAGCAAGATATTCCTAAGACAACTTTTCGCACGCGTTATGGACACTACGAGTTCCTCGTTATGTCTTTCGGTCTGACTAACACGCCAGCTGCCTTTATGGATTTGATGAATCGAGTATGTCGGCCGATGTTAGATAAATGAGTGATTGTGTTTATTAATGATATCCTGATTTATTCAAAGAGCAAAGAAGAACATGCCGGCCACAGACGTGAAGTATTGGAGACGCTTAGCAGGGAGAAGCTTTATGTGAAATTCTCTAAGTGTGCTTTTTGGTTACGTGAGGTTTAATTTTTAGGTCACGTGGTGAATTCTGAAGGAATTATGGTGGACCCGACGAAGGTTGAGGCGGTGATGCAATGGAAGTCTCCATAGACGCCATCCGAGATTCGAAGTTTCTTGGGATTGGCGGGCTACTACAGGAGGTTCATTCAAGATTTTTCCAAGATAGCCTCACCTTTGACCAAATTGACTCGCAAGGACGTAAGGTTCGTGTGGGGTCGGGAACAGGAAGATGCTTTTGAGGAGTTAAAGGCAAGATTAACTCAAGCTCCTGTTTTGACATTACCCTAAGGACGTGAAGATTTAATGGTGTATTCGGATGCCTCCTATTCGGGACTGGGTTATGTGTTAATGCAACTTGGGAGAGTAATAGCCTACGCGTCCCGACAGCTGAAAACCCATGAAGTCAATTATCCCACACATGATTTGGAGCTCACAGCTGTGGTCTTCGCCTTAAAGATTTGGAGGCATTACCTGTACGGGGTGAAATGCACAATCTTCACGAACCACAAGAGCCTAAAGTATTTCTTTGAGCAGAAAGATCTCAACATGAGGCAGAGGATGTGGTTAGAGCTGATTAAGGATTATGATTGTGAAATCCACTACCATCTGAGTAATCCCAATGTAGTGGTTGATGCCCTCAGCCGAAAAGAGAAACCCGAGCCAATCCAGGTGAAAGCTTACCAATTGGTGATGACCTCTGACGTGATGACACAGGTCAAAGAATTTCAGGATGAAGCATTTAAGGAAGATCACCATAACTCTGAAAGGATGAGAGGTCTAGTCATGGAGTTGGGAGAAAATACTCACGGAGTTAGAACCCGCTTCAGGCAGATGTGGATTCCCCGCTACGGTGACCTACGGGGACGAATTATGGACGAAGCTCATAAGACTCGATACTCCATTCATCTCGGCGCTACCAAGATGTACCAAGATATGATGAAGGATTACTGGTGGCCGGGAATGAAGTGTGATGTAGTGGAGTATGTGAGTAAGTGCCTTACTTGCTTACAAGTGAAGGCAGAGCATCAAAGACATATGGTAAGATCCAACCGTTGGATATAGCCTAGTGGAAGTGGGAGCACATCACCATGGATTTCATCATGAAGTTGCCACGTACGGCAAGGGGGTATGTTGCAATTTGGGTAATAGTTGATCATTTGACAAAGAGTGCTCACTTCTTACAGATCCACGAGACGTATTATCTGAGAGATTAGCGGATCTGTTCATCAAAGAGATTGTAGCTCGTCATGGTGTGTCGGTGTCTATCGTGTCAGACCGTGACACCTGGTTCACATCGATGTTTTGGAAGAGATTCCACGATGCGATGGGGACGATGCTACACATCAGTACGGCTTACCATCCTCAGACAGATGGTCAGTCTGAGAGGACAATTCAAACACTCGAGGACATGCCCCAAGCATATGTGATCAACTTCGGAGGAAGTTAGGATGATCATCTACCATTGGCAGAGTTCTCATACAACAACAGCTATCATGCCAGCATTGGCATGCCACCTTACGAGATGCTATATGGTAGGAGATGTAGAACGTCCATGTGTTAGGGAGACACTGGGCAGAAAGAGTTAGGAAGCATGGAGGTAATCGAGACTACGACTGAGAAGCTAGAAAAGATCAAAGCCTTTATGAAGGTAGCCAAGGATAGACAGAAATCATATGCCGATAAGAGGCGTAGACCGATCAAGTTAAATGTGGATGATAAAGTCATGTTAAGTTCTCGCCCTGGAAGGGGATCATCCGGTTCCGGAAGAGGGGCAAGCTGAGTCCGAGATACATAGGGCCTTTCCAAATCATTGCATGAGTAGGGGAGGTGGCCTAAAGACTAGAATTGCCTGATGAGTTAAGTGGAATTCATCCGACATTCCATGTATCTCATCTAAGAAAGTGCTTAGCCGATGAAGACATGATTGTACGACTTGAAAATATCGAAGTGGATGAAAGTCTCAATTATGTAGAGCAACTAGTGGCAATCATTGACCGGAAGGACAAGAGATTGAAAAATAAATTGGTTCCACTCGTATGTGTGTAGTGGAAACACCGAAAGGGTTCTGAGTCTACGTGGGAGACTAAAGAAGAAATGAGACAGCATTACCCACTGTTATTCGAGGAGTGACGGGTTTCGGGGACGAAACCTCTTTAAGAGTGGTAGACTTGTAACACCCGAAATCTAGTCAAAATAAAAGAAAATAAAAGTATCTTGAAAGAATGGAGAAAGAAGCCAAAGATGAGGGGTGTTTTGTGTAAAAGTACACAAAAGTCAAAAAGTGCACTTTATATGGGAATGGCCGCCCATATCTTCCTGCTGCTGCTGTGTTCAACTGAAAAAGAAGAAGAAGAAGAAGAAGAAGAAATCGAAGTTCTCTTGGTTCTAGAGAAAGAAAGAGGCTGTTTTTGATCTCGGTATGTATTTCTATCCATAATTGGCTCAGTTTATGTTGGGTTTTGACCATGAAACCGATTTATATGTGTTTATGTGTTTTGTTGTTTTTTTTTGGTTATTTTAGGCGTTTGAACTCTTGTGCACACGAGTTGGGAGGAGGTTTGCTTGTTTGCTGCACTAGGTGAGTTTTAGCCCCTAGTTTTTATGTGTTTTAAACTTCTTGGGGCTGAAACTGCATGTTTAAAAGTTTTTGCAGCTGTTTTATGCTTTACCGTATGTATATGGCTGATTATGTTTGTGCTTTATGGTGTTTTATGTGCTGTTGATGCTTGTGATGTCGAGTATAAGCTTCGAACAGATGGATAAGCATGGTTGGTTAAGAATTGTTGGTGTTTTCGTGGTTTTATGCCTACTCTAGATGTTAAGCATGTTAGATCGATGATAAGGATGTGTTAGACCGAGGATTGGGGACTGAATAATTGCATAAGTGCATTTGCAGGTCGGTTAGTTCATCCGCATTTAAGAGCTGAACATACACTTAAAGTACATTGCTCATGCGCATTTGTTGTTTGTTCATCCGTATTTGTAGTTGCTCATGCGCCCAAGTGTTCTTTCGCATTTCTTTTGTTCATGCGCATTTGCTACAGTGTTCATGCGCATTTGTTTCAGTCATTCGCATTTGTTCTACCAGCATTTAGTTGGACACTTGGAATAATCTGAAGGCATTCATCCACATTAGTTATTGTTCATCCGTATTAGTTATTGTTCATCCGCATTAGTTACTGTTCATCCGCATTTGTCTAAGGACTTAGGATTTTTCTGAAGCTTGGGAAGTAGAATGTACTAGGTAAGTTCTGGAATGTTTTGCTGTTTCATGTCTATTGTGGGGATGCATGTTGTGGGCTATTGTTGATGCTTTATACTATGTATAATGTGACTTTATGTGGTGTGTTTATATTCGTATGCGTAAAGTATTATCATAAAGAAAGTGAAAGATTAAGGTTTATAAAGAAGAGGAACATAAGAAATGTATGAAAAGTCTTGCAAGCAATGAAAGGAGGTGCATGACCATGTTGTCGTTACAGACTCGGATGGAGTTCAATCATTGAGACTGACTCGAAGGGGGTGTGATCCTTGAGATCTACCCGAAAGATGTCATGATGCTCGCCCCGGTACTGTGTTGGTTTTCGGACATGAGTCAGGGGTGTTGCAAACAGAGACGGGGTCCTTGTCACGTACCCCGACACAGTATCAGTCTTCGGACATGAGTCGGGGTATTGCATGAGACAGGATCCAGATAGAAAGTGAAAGATAATGAAAATGTACGAAATAAACGAATACGTGAGTTAATGAAGGATAATTAAGTTTATACATTGATGTATGTATGATGAGTGCTCACGTGCGAAAGTAAAGGAAGTATTTTATTGAAAATGGTATTTTCATATATAAATTCTACAAGGTATTTTAAACGTTTTAAAACTAGAACTCACTCAGCAACGCTGACTTTTATGCATTTTCAGTTGGCAAGTAATTGTTGCTGAGGATGGCACGCGGGGGAAGCTACTCGGCAGGGCAAGACTGGCATCCATTCATCTTTAATGATATTGTTGTTTTGTAATGCAACAGAACAGTGTCTTTTGTAATTCAAGAAAACAATGATGTATTGCTTAACAACGTTAATTATTAATAGAATGAATGGTTTTTATTAACCTAATTATGCTGGAATATTTTATGAAATGTGTGTTGTTTAATGTTTTATACTATGATTGACCAACTGTGAGGTCTCCGGGAACGGGGCCTTATATTTCACCTTATAGCTGGTTCCCTATTTGATCTTCTAAGTTTTCTTAGTCCCTCAAAATAATATGAAACTATTGCATTGACCCCCTTTCACTGGTCCTACAGTATCCCCTTAGAAGGGAATGATTCTCATTGGGATCAAAAAGAAACTATCACCTCGTTATGTTGGTCCATTAAAAGTTCTTGAGCATATTGGTAAAGTAACTTACAAGCTCAAACCACCCAAGAAGTCTGCAATGTTCATCCTACGTTTCATGTTTCTAATCTAAAGAAATGTCTGGCCAAAAAACATATCTACATTACTCTCGATGATGCTCAGATTGATGATTCTATGCATTTTGCTGAGAAATCCATGGAACTCATGGATCGAGAAGTCAGGTAACTAAAGCGTAGCCGAATACAAATGGTCAAAGTTCATTGGAACTCTAAACGTAGCGCATAGTTAACTTGGTAACATGAAAACAAAATGAAATCCAAATATCCTTATCTTTTTGCATCAACCTCCTCGTAATAAATTTTTAGAACGAATTTCCTAGAGAAGAGGGGAAAATGACATTTGACCTAGATCCTTATTGTAAAATCTAGGACTTATAAAATAGTTTAGGTCGTTAATAATCATAATTTTTCAAATTCTAATCATAATTTCTTTTTGAATGACTTGTACGACACCATTAATAATCCTCTCCTAACCTCAACTATAAATGCAAATGATGAGCCTCACTTTTCATTTGCTCATTCTCTAACAATCTCATTCACAAACTCTTATTTTATCTTTTGGTTTTGACCAAATGTTTTGCATGTAATTTCTAGAAGTCTTTAGTGCTAAGGTAATCTTGTATTGCTTTTATATTATGCATTTCTTTTATATTGTTTCAATTTCCTTGACTTTGTTTTAGCCTGAAGAACCATCCTAACATCCAAACATACATTATATTATTATATGAAAGATGTAAGGAATATAAATCATAAACAAGTCTATGACTTAATGTTCTTACTTTTATTCTTTCTTCTACAAAATGTGTTTTTATTTTAATCATGATCATTTAATTATTAACTCAACATTCACTAACACTCTAAATGATGGCTATGCCCAGGTCTTGGAATGTTTTTCACAACTCAAATGGACTCTAATATAATATATATCGACATTTCAAGTCTCCTCTTAACTCTTTACATGCTTTAACAATTTTAAAAGTGTATATAAGTGCTTAATAGAATTTAGGAAGATGTAGTTTGAATTTAACTAAAAATTGCATGGTTATAACAAACTAAATTGGAGAAAACCATACTCCATGATAAATTTAATGGAATTACCTTTTTAACGATAGTTTATACGCCTTCAAACTCAATAGGGCGACTCCAAAACAGCCTTCACAAGATAAGTGCGTATTTCAGCACCTTCAGTTTTGTACTGCTATTTTGAGCTATTTTTGGGTCTTTTCATAAAAACATTCCTGAACAAAAGTTATCTGTGAGACTTTTAGCTAGTTAATTGAGAATTTTCTTAATACTTTGAAACCGTTTGATATCTTTAAAACCTATTCAAATGCTTACCAAACATTTTGTCTAGAATCTAAAATTGACGTAATAATCCTTTTTTAAATCTAGCTTTCACCTTTTTGCATTCCCTAAACATCCTAACTTCTTGTAATCACCCTAATTTATTGTTTTTTATTCCTTTAGAATCTCAAACTTGACTCTTGAACGTCCAAACTTTCTTATGAACCCTACAACCGTCATTATACAATGTGATTATTCACAGCCCATTTACATGTGTTCTATATTTTGGGAAAATCATGTGGCCTTGATATTCATTATTCATTTTATTCAGAACATAGTTCAAATTGTTCTATGTTATTACTTGTAACCGGATTCATATGTGTGCCTTATTCACTAAAACTTCATTGGCAGACCAAGTGAATCTAGTCACTAGGTTTGATTATGCGGTTTGTCTTTTATGTTACACCTTCACCTTATAAGTCTTGATGTGCCATAAGAATTAAGCTATTTCAATCATTTTTAATGAGTATACTTTGTATGCTAATTGGTGTTTACTCACCGGCTAATTCTTTAGCTTGGTACATTATTTTTCACATGATTTCAAGACATGTTGTTTACTTGGATTTCATGCTGCTTGTACAACTATGATTTGGACCTAGATAATAAAGAGACAAATTTATGTTTTAGTTGAATTATGTATGATTTTTAAACAATAGTTGGAATGTTTGATTCAATGAAATATTCATTTAATGATATTTCAACACTTCAAATGTCATGTGGTATGAACTATCGATTCACATTTGTCTGTGCCGATGATTTCTTCATCGGTCGGGGTGTGATAACAAATCAAGTACACAAGGCCATACTTCTAACTTTAAAGAGTGAGTTTGAGCCATTAAAGATGAATGAAGGGTGATACCACAGATTTTTTTATCTAGAAAATTAGTTGTATAATATCAATGTTACAAATTGTTAGTGTCTATAATTACTAAATCGTATTTTGTAAAGAACTTGCTGAATTTTATGCCAAGTCATAATCACTGGGTGGTTGCCTCAATCAAATAGTTTGCATACCTTGAAACTTTAATGTTTGAATAAGCAGTCAGTCATCTCAAAGCCAATGACGAGAAGCTTAGATTGTTTGAGGCAGGAACTGATTCTCATAGGAAACTCCTATTCAAACATCTCAAGAGAAAAAGGATGAGAACAAGGTGTTAGATCTGATTTTTGGGCCGAGAGAGAGGTTGTGGCAGAGGTCATGAGGGACATGGAAGTGGACGTGGTCCAACATAAGACATAATAGAAGAACAAGAGACCAATTAAAGCGACAATAAATCTCAAGTTTAGTGTTTCAGGCATTATAAGATGGGTCATTTTACTTGATATTGTCTAGATCGCAAGCCTAAGGAGAATGAGGTTAATATTGTTAATTCTTAGGAGGATAAACCAACACTATACTTAGCAATTTTAAACTAGCACGTTGTGTTTTTTAATAAGGAGAAGGTGGCGCTAAAGTAGTACCAGTCACAACCTAAGGAGAAGGGTGTGTGGTAAGTTGAAAATGGTTCCAACAATCACATGTCAAGTAACCATTCTTATTTTTCAAAATTAAATGAACATTGTCATAGGGCATGTTAATATTTATGATGGTTCAACCCTTGGCATCAAAGAAAGAGGTTCAATACTTCTCGAGAGCAAAACAAGGGAGTAACAAGTTAGTTTGGATGTGTAATGTATTTTAGATCTAGAAACCACTATCATTAGTCTTGGACAAATGACTAAGATTGGTTGCAATATCACCATTATCCAAAAACACCTATAGATATGTGAACATAGTAGTTCCTTGTTGATGATAGTATCACATTTAAAGAACAAGGTATACAAGATTGTTCTCATGGATGTCACTCTAATGTTTCTATTAAATTATATGGACAATAGTTCATAAATGTCGCATGCAAGACTCAACCATATGAATTTTGAAGCCTTGTCTCATTTAACAAGTAAGTGATGGTGGATAGAGTGCCAAAGATTTCACACTTGACCCGAGTGTGATGATTGTATGGTAGGTAAGCAAAGCATGTTACCATTTCCTACTCAAAGTTCATTTCACTTAACTAAACTTTTAGAACTTATTCATGTAGATTTATGTGGCTTGATAACTCCTATGACACCGAGAGGAAATCATTACTTTTTCTTATTGATGGATGATTACAATAGGTGTATGCGGTGTTACCATATCAAAACAAAAGATGAAGCCTTGAATGTCTTTATCTAGTTTAAGAAACCTATTAAACTTGAAAGTGAATGGAATGCAAAATAAAGATATTAATGACTAATTATGATAGAGAAATCATGGGGTAGTTTTTCACTCCATATTATGCAAAGGAGGGCATCAAGAGGATGCACTTAGCTCCTTATACACCACAGCAGAATAATGTTGTCAAAACATGAAACCAGTCTATTTTAAACACCTCAAGAAGCATGTTGTAGGCCATTGTAGTTCCATATAATATGTGCGGACAAGTAGTTAAGCATGTTGTGTATATCCAAAACTAAGACTCCACAAAAGCTCCAAAAGATTGGATGCCTTACGAAATTTAGAGCGGGGGAAATGAATCTTGGGCACTTACGGGTGCTCGGGTTACTTGCTCATATGAAGACACATCTAGTGAACTAAAAGAAACTTGATTAAGGAAGTATACTTGTTCATTTAGGTGTTAGGTAAGGCTTACAGGTTATTCTATCTAGTTAAAAATAAAGTGTATATGAAGAATGTACAATTTGAAGAATGTAGATGATGGGACTGGACGAGTTTCTTGACAATAGTTTATACAAGTTATGGACAGAATGGAGGAAATTTATTCTTAAGATGGGTCAAGATAATATGATCAAGACACTAGGACAGACTGACCATGTATGTGGCAATGAACCTGCCAAGCTAGTAACATAGTTGTTAACACAAGTCCATCACCAACTGGGTCAAATACTACTGCAAAAACTGGAGGCTCAAATAGGGTGTATTTGGGCGGGTCATGGCTAATACAGCTTCAAATACACCTGGTTCGCATTCTGAAACCAGAATTACACGCCTCGATGGTGTGAACATGGGCTGGTCAGGCTCAAATAGTGAAACGCAGAGTAGTGATGGTAAGGAAGATCATCCTAATTTTGAGCATACACCATCTCATGGGTTCAGGACATTAGCTGATGTTTATGGTATAAATTTTCCTATAAATATGAATAAAAATGAAATTCTTTTAGTTAATGATGAGCTAGCTTACTTTTCTGAAGTAGTGGATAAAAAGGAATGGCAAACCGTTATGCATAGGAAATATCTAAAAACATGGAATTGATTTTGAAGAAGTTGGTAAACATACCTACTAATCACAAAGTAATTAGTCTAAAATGGGTGTTTAAAGTGAAGTTAGATGTAATGATAAGATAAAAACACACATAAGGCCTGGTCGTTTGAGAAAGGGTATATCTACAAACATGGAATTGATTTTGAAGAAGTTTTCACGCCAATTGCATGGTTGGAGATAGTTAGAGTTCGATGCATAATATGAATGCTTGGGATAAGACTCTCTCAGAGTTTCATTTGTTGCATAAAACTACTAAGATGAATGTACCATGTTCTAGTACAACTCCTATTATGGTGATGGTCAAGGAGGATGGAGTTAGAAAGCCTAATGACAATAGAAAAGGAAAAAAGTGAGTGAAATGCAAGGGCAAAGGAAAGATAGTTACCACAAAGAATAATCTTCTTAAGGATGCAAAGTGCTTTCATTATGATGAAACCCAACACTAGAAGAAAAAATACCATAAGTTGAGCTGAAACAGGAAAAGTATTCTGAAGTAGGACCCTCAGGTATATTCATTATTGAAACTTTCTCTTTCTTTAGCAAATCTTAGGTGTTTGGCACTAAATATGGTTCTCATATTTACAATGATTTACAAGGACTACGGAAGGTTAGAAAGTAGAAGAAGTGTGATAAGGAACTCCATGATGGAAATGGACAAAAGGTTTAATTGAAGGTAGTAGGAGTATTTGTTTTTTTTTACTATCCAATGGTTTAGAACTTGTTTTGAACAATGTTTGCTACATACCTAGTTTGACTAGGAATATTTTTTAAGTTTCTAATTTTCATGAACAGGGTTTTAAATAACGCTATATAGAATATCTCCAATAAATGTATGAACTTAGATTTCAATGATTCATATTTGTGGCGTTGTTGACTTTGACACATAAACAACGTAGGACTGGTACAGGGGAGTAATACAATAGTTTCATAAGTTTAGAGAGAACAAACAAGAAGACTTAATAGATTAAATTACGAACCAGAACATGAAACAATGAACAAAAGTAAAGAACACAAGCAGTCATAAGTATATAGTTTTCAAGAATGATGTATATTGCTCTTAAGTGTTTTATAATTGTTACAAGGCTTAGTCCTAAGGACCACTACCTAAGATACTTTATATTGTATCCTACAGCCGGCCATACTTTGAAGGACATCTGGAACACTAATCTAGACAACAAGATCAATGTGAAGTCAAAAGGCAGATTGCCTTTTGACTAGTGACTATGACACGCCTAGCAGGATAAAAGTACAAAGTAAAAAGTTACATTCTTTAAGACCTTAATCTACAATTGACAAAAGTATGGAGATATCACTAACTTGTATTGGTTGGTGAGTCTTCAGAGATGGCAGCGGAAAGTTGTTCAGATTTTTTCAAAAGCATGTCAGAGAAAGCATGTCTTCTCTGTCTTTGGAAAAATAAGTTTCTTAGCTTTGGAGGACTTTGGCTAGAAGCTTCGAAAGACTTCATCTTTGGCTTCAAAAGAAATGGTCTTTTAGCTTCGGAAGATTTGATACGTAGAGAATTTTTTAGTGCTTTAGTCAAATTGTTAGAGCTCTTAAAAGATTAACATTTTGTCTTTTGTGTTTTGTCAGATTGTAGGGACTTATTTTGTAAATATATGTTCCTTGTTTTTCTTTGATAGTATAAATAGGATACTTTATGTATTGTATAGGAGGGAACCAATCGAACAAAGAAAAAAAAAGAGAGAAATAGTTAGAACAGATCTGAACGACTGTAACTCACTCTTACACTTTGTATCCCAAGCTTTTGCTATGAGTGAAATCTATGAATTTTTGAAGTAAGTGCTTGTGTTTGATTACATAGTGTTTGAATTGATCATTGCATTACAATATCATCACAGATGGATCCATTTTGAACCGATCAATTGGTATCAGAGCTTTCAGTTCAGTGATCAGAGCTTATCGGCATTATTGAGCTCTTTGAATCACTTGAAAGCTGTGTTGATTGCAATTTGATTGATTAATTGTTGTTTTCAGTTGTGTTTCATCCATAGAAACATGATTTGAATCACAATTTGGTGTTTAATTCATTTAGATCTGAGTAATGATCAGATTTGTGTGAGAAAAGTTATTATTCATTTTTGGAGTGTAATTCAATTAGAAAACAGATTTGTTCTTGTTGTTTGATTAGAATGATGATTGAGGATTGTTAGTCGATATATTTACTACCTAATTGAAAGGTTTTAGATCAATTGAATAGGTTTTAAAGAATTTGTTAAGATCTGGTTCTGTTGAAGATGATGAATTAGGCGCTTGTTGTGTGAAAAACCTCTAAAATTTTTCCAAGTGTTCAGACGCATTACAACTATTTAGGCATTTCATCACTGTTGAAGCATTATCAGAATAGGCATTATTCAACTATTTGGACGCATTGTGACTGTGAACTTTGTTGAAACTTTAAGCAATTCTAGGCGTTTGAAGACTGTTTGGGCGTTTCAGGTTAAAATCAGAAGTTTAACTAAGTACCCAAGCATTTCTTTACTGTTTGGGCGTTTGAAAACTATTCAGACACATCATCAGGCAGGCGTTTCAGAATTCAACTAAGGCATTCCCTTAGGTGTTTCTTGTTCAAAGTCAGGCGTTTCGGAAGCATCAGGCGCATCAATATTCAGACTTTTCATTAAACACTTAGAAATTTTTCAAAACTAAAATCCAAAAATATTTTTATTTCACAGTTTCATTTTAAATTTTTAAAAACAACAAAAACGAGTCTTTTTCATTAATTCAAAATACAAAATGGTTAAGTCAAAGATTCAGAGAACAGGGTTCCCAAGCTCAAAAATAAGCTGATTTCAAAAATTGGTCTTTAAGATTAAAGCATCATCTAAACTCTATTAACATTGATTTATGGAAGTCAATAGAGAAAGGACCACATATCCCAATTACATCTGATGGTCTTGACAGAGGGTTTGTTTATACAAAAGAATTACAGAACTATATCCTGAGGATGGTCTACCAGGAGGTGACTTAAGGAAGGTTAAGAATGACATCAAAGCTTATTCATTGATGTGTAAGGGGTTACCATTGGAAGTCTTGACTAGAATTGAAGGTTATCAAACTGGTTACACCATGTACAGAGCTTTGAAGATTATTTATGAAGGTGGTAAAGAGATACAAGATCTCACATTGCAGAAACTAAAAAGGCAATTGGAGTTATTTGATCATCTTTCTGGGAAACAATCAATCAAATGATGAATAGATTCGTACAATTAACTACTAAAATGTCAACTGCTGGTATCAAAAATGATCTCAAAGATCTAAATTACAGACTTCTCAATGCTCTTCCATCTTCATGGGAACAGACAGTCACTCTGTTAAAGCATACATAAAAGTTTCCAATGGATCTGGATCTTTTGATTGGCAAAATTGAATCAGTTGAAATTGATGAGAGCTCCAGAAACAAAGATAGAGCTGCATCTATGTCTCAGTATAAGTACGTGGCTTCTCCAGCTAACACAGTGGAGAATGCTTTTCTGGAAAAGATGATAATTCTCTAGAAAATGAGGGTGATTTGTTTGTTGGAGCTGGTTTCTTCACAGATTCTTCTCACTCAAGTGCTCCTGTTTATACAACTCAACCTCAGTCTTCTCCTAAAACTCAAACTCCTAAACCTCAAACTAAGACTTCATCTTCTAACTATGTTAAAACCAGCAAAGTTAAAGATGTTATTAATATCCTTTTACAGGATGATGAGTGAAAATCTGCTTTTACTGCTTTCATGGCAAGTTTTCATACTTAGCAAGGTAGTCATCTAACCCAGGTAGATCTCATTTTGCAGGATTTGTTTGAGATGGATCCTGATGATGTGGAAGAAATGGAATTGAATTGGCAGATGGTAATGATAGTTTACAAAATACAGAAACACTCATATGTTAATAGGAATTACAAGCCTAGTGCGAACAAAACTGTTGGCTTTGACAAATCAAAGTCAAGGTGTTTCAATTAACAGTTATGGTCATATCTCAAGGGAATATAAAGCTCCTAGAAATCAAGGCGGAAATGGTCAAGCTGGTTCTAGCAGTCAAAGATACCAACAACAATCTCAGAAAACCTTTCAAAAGCCTTATAAAATTCTTCCCATGCCAGAACTTAAAGATGAATCAAAATCATCTGAAGAGCCAAAGAAAGCTCTTGTTGTTAGCATCAAAGATGGCTTTGATTGGAGTGCTTATGCTGAACAATTCATAGCTGATCTAACATCTAGTTTAGCTCTTGTTGCTGAAGTTCAAAATGATGACTAGTCTGAAAAAAATGATCCTAAGGCAGATGGTGATTCTGAAAATGATGATGAAGATTATAATTGGAGTGAAAAATTTGACCCAAAAGAGGATTCAGAATAAATTGCAATCATGGCTCAGTCTGAATAGCCAAAGGTTGAGCATCCATCATCTGACTCTCAGTCTTCTTTTTCAAGTTATCCTAACATTCCTGTTGAAGTCAGAGAAAAGATGTGCACAAAAGCATGTTTTGATCAAGTTGAGCATTACAAAACATATTCATTTAAAATCTATGACAAACTTAAACACGAAGAAGTAATGCACAACAAACTGAAAAACGATCACAAAGTCACTGATGAAAAGATCTTATCTCTACAAACCTCATGGAATAAAACTCTAAAAGAACTTGAACTTGTTAAAAAACAACTTGAGGAGATGACTAAAAATTTAGAAGAAGAAAAAATAGCTCATGCTGCAACAAAGGTGGATCTAGCTAAAGTTAAAAGTCCTAAAACAATTATAGAACAGTTGGTACGTGAGAGGAAAGATAAAAACAAAACAGGTTTAGGTTTCACACATGAGCCGATGCCTGAATCTATCTAAAATACTTAACCAGAAAACTTTAACACACATGATCACTCACCTGAAAACAAAGCTAAGCTAAAAGCCTTTCAAAATATGAAAAAGAGTTCTGAAAGTGATGAAGAGAAAACTAATATTGAGATATTTGAGGAACAAGATTCTGAAAAGATTAAAAATGGTCATCCAGTGAAAGTTAAATCTTACGAACCACGACCAAAGAACAAAGAGAAAGCAAAACAAGATAAAGTAACATCTGAAGATTCGTTTTCTTATGGATTAAAAATCCAGACTTCATCAAATGGCAGAAAGAACAAAACGATAAAGAAAATGCAAAAGATTCTTCTACTGAAGATGTTCAATCATAAAGCAAGCCAAGATCATCAAGATCAAGAAACCAGAGAAGGAGAAGGAAAAATGCTAAAGCTAAATCCTCTCAGAATAAAGATCAAAACAATCAAAATCAAAGAACAAATCAATCTAATCAGTTTAAACCAGTGAAGTTTGTGTCTGCATGTACTTTTGATATGAACATAATTCCAGAAATCAAATCAAAATCAAAGAACAAATATAACTCTGATCTGAAAAAAGGTTTGTGAATCCAAGAATCGCAATCAGGAATTATCAATGTTAGATTGGTTTCGAATTAATGATCGCGGAATTACCATTAATCGTTCTTTAATTGATTAATTAATAATTATCGATGCCAGAGAAAATAAACAATAAATGCTCAAACGATATCAACAATATGCAAAGAATAATGTTTTGAATCAAACGTAATTCATTAAAACTGATTAATGATTACAAAGAATCAAATAATAATTGCTAACAAAATTCTATGCTATGATTGTGTTTATGATTTTTGGTGTGTTGATGTGAGGGCTGCTAGGGTTTGTGTTGATCGTGCGAAACGATGTGATGGTATTTTTGCCGCCGTCTCTTCCCCTTTTTTTGATATGAAACCTAGGACTCATATTTATAGACACGCGTGTTTCTGTTAAGAAAACTGCGAATCTCTTAGAGTCTGTGATTGACTTGTTGACTTGTTGACTTGAAACACTTGTATGATATAAGTACGTGTCTCGTTCTTCCGCAGCTACTTTGTTCTTCCGCTACTTTGTTCTTCCGAAGGAACTACAGTTTCTTCATGTGTGGTGTTTGTTCATCAGTGAATACCCATATTCATCCATAGAAGATCTTCTGATGAATGTCTTGTATGTAAGATATCTACGGAAGAACAAAAATGTTCCTCCGTAGATGTTTCTTACACTTAGTCAATTTCAGAAATTGACCAAGTATAATGTTTGTACCTGTAATCATACACATAAATCAACACACATATGGGTTAACCTATATACTTAATGAATTACAAATATTCATTATGTGTATTGATTAAAGTTCTAAGCCTATACAAAATGATCTAGAACTATTATTCCTATATCTAACAATACTCCCCCTTAGGCTTAGACACTTGTAATCAGGTCTTCAAAGCTGAAAGCTTGTTGAAATATGACACTGCATCCTTTTGATCATCGTACTTGTACTTGATCTCCATTTTGCATATCTTTTGTTGTGTCTCACAGCTCAATCCCAAAATTTCTTCTTCTGTTGTGAGAGTTTCCACAACACTCTGATTATTGACTATTTCTAGCTCATCTTGCTCTGACATCCTCAGTTTAGATATTTCCTTGATGTTAGCTCCTCTTAACAGTCCAGCCTCATATCTTCTTCTTTTGTATGCTTTTGCATGCAGTTTGTCAATGACTTGTATGATATGCAAATACAGGCATAGGTCATTTTGAACTTGATCATCTTTGAGTTTTGGGAAGAACTTATCATGTAGGTATGAAGTGTAGCTTGGATGCAGAAGTTTAATTTCAATTGGATCAAACAATCTTATACTCCTTGATTTCTTCTTTTCTTCATTTCTCATAGCACCAGTTCTTTAGTCTTCTACACATATCCCCACTCAGTTATGGGAAGAGTGTATTGATTTCCTTCAATGACTTTTATGGCTGCTGTTTTTCTGTTAGAGTATCCAACCATCCTTATGAATTCATCATCAACCAATGTAGAAGAGTTGGATTTTGATCTTCTCTCCCCTTGGTATCTTTTCTTGTGTTCCCCATCTTCCCTTCTTGCTTCCTTGAGTACATCATCCTTAAATTTTGTTTTCAACTTTCCAACCAATAAAGAGAAATCTCTTCCTCTTGGGCTTATTGGGTAGTTGGAGCTGATCAAACTTTGAAGGTCTTTAATGTCAGCATGAGGCAATAACAAGATTGATTCAAGTAAGTGGAAGTATTCAACTCTTCCAGATACTCTCTTAATAAGTGCACAATCCCACTCTGGATCATATTTCCAGGCCATAATCCTGTTATCTTCAGCAGCAGTGGGAGTTGTGATATGATCAAACAACTGGATTAGAGAAGATTTTCTTCAGTGATCTCTCTCACAGTTATGCCCAGAGGCCATACTTTCCCAGGGATCACCTCTCTTGGTTCTTTTGATCAATTTATCTTTCCCTTTATGTTGATCTTTGCTTTCAACTGTTACTTGTTCAGCAGGGGTTTTTAATTGATTTTCATAAGAAGGATTTGGAATTTTACTCCAGTTTCCAATTCCACCTTCATTACATGCTCCATCATCCTTTTAAGCTCAGCCACTGATCTTCCTTTCAGCTCATTACAGCAGGGGTTTTTAATTGATGTTCATGACTTTGCAACCAACAAGTCATATTGTATTTGCTCAGCGTTGTTGTGTCATAGTGACCTAGCTCCTTCTTTGTTTTCTGAATTGACTGAAAGGCTATGAATGCTTCATAATTGCAATCTGGGATCATGACGCTTGCTAGCTCAAATTCCTTCAGTGCTTTCTTCATTTCTGTCATGTTCATTCTCTTAACCATGTCATAGGGAAACCCATGATTCATCAGGGTCATAAACATAGTTGATTCAGGCCTTTCTTCCAATATGTCTTTAGTGGTTAGTAGGTCATCAGCCTTTGATTTTTTTGTTCTTTGGGAGACTCATCTTTAGTAAGCTCATCCCATTCAGCATCACTCTCAGTTTCAACATGAGATATAGGCTTTAAATTGGAAACATCCACTAAAGGAGTGTGCTCTGGAGATGTAGGCCTTGATCTTTTTAGTGAATCTTCAACATTAATCACCTCTTTCTCTACATACCCCAAATACTTCCTCATTCTTGAGTACTGAATGATATGCTTTGAAGCTTCAGTAGATTCTTTTATTTTTGTTGATGGAGCAGCATTTGATTCAAGTGCACAAATTTTCATCTTGAGCTCATCAATTTGTTCATCTTTCCTTTTCAACAAAATAGACTGAGCAGTGAGAGAGTTGTTTGCTTGTTCAACTTCCAATATGAGCTTCTCTTTTTCAGTCTTCTCATGCTTCATAGAGTCTTTAAGTTCTTCAACCAGCTCATGCAATGCATCAATTACTTCATTGTTGGTTTGAGCATCTTCTCTTAATCTGATCAGTCTGGATTCTTGTTTGTTCATCAGCTCCTCTTTTTCTTTTCACATTCCTTTAGGTCTCTAATTCTTTCCAACCTCTTGTTTGATTTGATGATAAGTTTGTTATACTCAGCAACCAGATAACTTTTTCTCACATCTATATCATCATCTTCCAGGTCATCTTCATGATAGGCTATAACATCAACATAGTTAGCTTCTTCTTCACCTTCTTGATGTTGACCAGCAATCTCATCTTCATTGCTTACAGCAGGAGCTATACTTGCTGAGCTTGAAATAGACTCAACTGCTTGATCTGTTTTCTCTTGATAAGTTGTTGTTGTTGTTGAGGATCAATGATTGGAGATGTTGGTTCAGTTTGGTTAGACATGACTAGGGTTTGTGGGCTGGTGATTGTGAGTGAATGGTACTTGCTTGAGATACTAACTCAGTATCACCAGTGTGTACTGAGTTTTGAGATTGAGTAGCTAAGATGGGTTCTGTATGAGTACTCTAAGGAGATAGATTTTATGGAGTTAGAGGTTGTTGATGAATGGGTGATTGAGGGTGAATTGGAGAGATGGGTTGGGTGTGTTGATTGGCTGGTGATTGGATTTGTGGAGATTGATGATAGTGGTGCATGGGAGATTGAGGAGGGGAATGTGAAGGTAAGTCTTGCTCAGCATCAATAGATTGACTATCTTGCTGAACTTCCCACACCAGTTCTGGTGGAATGTTGGCATTAGCATCCGCCACATGTGCAAACATTGGCATATCTTCTCCTTCATACTTTCTACTTATGTTATTCAGTACAGATCTCCCCAGATGTGCTTCAACAAACACATGATCTTCTCTTGCTATCTCAGGCAATTCACCATTGATGATCAGTTGCATAAACCTTGGAAACATATACATTTTATCAGCCTTTTGCACTTTGATGTGGTCACACAGACAACTGAAAATGTACTTTGAGTAGTTGTATGTCCTTCCCTCAAAAATGCCAATAATGCCAGATGAAATGTGCTTGAGAATCTGTCAAGCCCAGACTTCCTGTTGGAGATACACTTTAGGTACGTGTGACATAAGAATCTATATGGCTTGAACAATCTCCCTTTCTTTATCTCACCCTTGTCAAAGTCACCATCATATCCCATCAGATAGAACACTTTCTTTATGTACTCATTGTCAAATACATCCGGGTGACCAACTTCTTGTTCTCCCAGCTCAAGTGCCCTTCTGATAGTTTGTTAATCAAATCTCATCCTTTCATTCTTGATTTCCGCAACTATCACCTCAGATTCTCCAACTTGCTCTATTCGACCTGAATTCCAGAAATCAATGATATGTGCTTATGAATCACAGGCTCTGCTGATAAAGCATAGAAAAGCCTGGATCGTCGTAGGTATCTGATGATATCTCGACATCCTTCTGCTACAGGGTCGTCAAGATTTAAGAATGCACATACATTGTGCTCTCTTGCAAAACAATTAGCCATCTGTTCATAAGAATGAAGAAAATTATGTTAGAAGAAAATCATCACACCTAAGAATACGAAGAGTTTAGACAAAGAACTGATGAATCAATCAGTTCATAATTTCAGATTATGATATGTTTTACCTTGATATTATTGAACTTGTAATGAACAGAGATCAAGAGTCAAGCAAGGTTTAAAGGTTATTGGTAATTTTGAATATTGTCGGATGGGGGTTTATCTGAACTTTTTTCTAGGTTGAAAAAGATATTCTGAAAAAGTGAATAGAAATGACAAGTCAAAAACATCATTTATACTCCACGGATATATTAGTTCTTCCGTAGATCATCTATGGATGACTTAGAATTAAAAACTGATTTTTAATGAAGTATAATTTGAATTTCCATAGATTACCAGTCTATGGAACTATTATACTTTTAAATACTACCACATTCGTAGGTTACCAATCTACGGATGGTCATATTCCTTTTTTGCACTGTACATCTACTGAACTGGAAAATGTATTGTAGCTTCTGCTGATGCTGAAAATGCAAAGTTGAAAGTTCTTTGATTGTATGGTCCTAATCAACTGATAGAACCATTTATTGCTATTGGACCTTGTTGACATTGTTTTCATGACAATTGTGCACAAGAAGATTTGTATTTTGTGCAAGTTCATGTATCCTGCAGCCAAGTTAGTGCTCAAGCTCCAACTCCTTCTTTTGAATTTGGATCATTGAATTCAGATTTTATGTTTCATGTATTTCATGTATTAACTACTCCCCCTAAGTTTGTGATTAATGATAAAGTGTTGCATTCATCATAAATTTATGAAGTAAATAACATGAAAGGCACATGACTGTCCAAAGATTACTCACAATAAATAAACTAAAAGTAGCAAAATTGAATTAAATATATGTACATGCATATAAACACATATAATGGGATCATACTATGACACTAAACTTCTTCCTGATTGAGTTGATTGTTGAAATGTAACCTGATTCTAGTCCTGATTGCAAGTATGTTTGTCCACTTAAATCCAAACAAGAGTATGGAATCAACTAGACTTGCTGTTTATCATGTTTTCATGTTTATTAGTGATAAACTGTTATGGGCTCCACATTCAATTCACATTAGAGTTTGTCCTCTGTTTGTGAGTCAATTCATCACTTTTTCACACTTAGAAACTATGTACATTAAGTTATAAATTCTATCTTGAGACATATGAGTTGTCTCATAAATGCTTTGCTACAAAAGCTCTTATGTAAATATATAGTTGATCACTATGGATTCTTTTGAGAGCTTAGATATGATCATCATCAGGTCACCAGGTCTTTACTTACGTAAAATAGAGGTGCCTTTAACCCAGATCTTTGTTTACACAAAACAGAGGGATGATGAGGATCATGATCTTTTCACCTGTTGAATACATAGGTAACTCATGGTGTTCATAAACGCAGGTCTTTGTTCACACAAAACAGAGGGAATATGATTTGCAAAGATAGAAGTTATAAAGTGTTTTACATAGTGTGCTTAGGTGAATAAATTGATCACATCAGGATAAGACTTACTTGCTTGATCCTCAAAATGAAGCTTCTCACAAACAGTCACCTTTTCATTATGTTAAGCATGCTCATAGTATAATCTTCACTCAAGTTGAATCTACTTACATATAAAGAACTTTTGATCAGTTTTTAAAGAAATTTAAGAACTCAAGAAGCAAGCAAAGGCACAGTGTACTATCATTTCCCAAACATATGTCATGCAAAAATAGAAGACACAATAAATAAAGACAATATTTTGAATTTTGTATGTTTTTCTGAATGTTTTTTTATTATTATTATTATTACTATTTACAAGGACAGACACATGCTTTTCTTTGTTAATGATGATTAATCTAAGTTAATCATTCCCAAAGACTCAATTAGAAAATTAAATCTAACTGAATCAAAGGCCTTAGTGAATAGATCAGCAAGCTGATTTGTTATATCCACTTTGACTAACTTGATTAAACCTTTTTCTAAGCAATCTCTCAGAAAATGATATCTGATTTCAATATGCTTTGTTTTACTATGTTGAACTAGATTAGCAGTGATAAACATAGCAGCTGAATTGTCAATATAAATTGGAGTTTGAAGGAAATTGTAACCATAATCAAGTAATTGGTTTTGCAACCAAAGGACTTGAGAGCAACCAGCTGAAGCAGCTATGAACTCAGCCTCAGCTATGGATACAGATACATTTGTTTGATTTTTGCACTGCCATGAAACAAGTCTTGGTCCTAAAAATTGACATCCACCACTTGTGGAATATCTATTGTTGTTGCATCCTCCATAGTCACTGTCTGAATAAGAGTAGAGAGAGAAGTCTGCATCTTTTGGATACCATAGACCAAGGGCTGGTTTCCTTTTGAGATATTAAAAATCCTCTACACAGCATTTAGATGGGACTCTTTTGGATCTGATTGGTACCTAGCACAAACACATACAGCAAACATTATGTCAGGTCTGCTGGCAGTTAAATACATAAGAGATCCTATCATTGATCTATATAATCTTTGATCAATAGATTTTCCTGTAGGATCAGGTACAATTTTGTCAATTGTTGAAGCAGGTGTTTTGCATGAAGATGTATTAGCAAGATTGTACTTCTTCAATATTTGATGAATATACTTTTCTTGATTGATGAATATGCCATCTGTTTTCTGATGAACTTGTAGTCCAAGAAAGAAAGTTAATTCTCCCATTGAGCTCATTTGAAACTGAGATTTCATCAACTCTTCAAAGCTTTCACACAGTCTCTTGTTTGTTGATCCAAATATAATTTCATCTACATATATTTGAACAACTAAGAGGTCTTGATATTCATGTTTGAGAAAGAGAGTCTGATCAATAGTTCCCCTTTTGTATCCATGCTTGAACAAGAAAGATGATAATGTTTCATACCACTTTCTTGGTGCCTGATGAAGACCATACAAAGCTTTGTCAAACTTGTATACTCTATGTGGGTAATCAGGATCTTCAAAACCTGGAGGTTGAGCTACATAGACTTCTTCATCAATTTTCCCATATAAAAAGGAACACTTCACATCCATTTGATAAATAGTGAACTTCTTATATGATGCATAGGCTAGGAATACTCTAATGGCTTCAATTCTTGCAACTGGTGCAAAAACTTCATCATAGTCTATCCCTTCTTCTTGAGTATATCCTTGAGCAATCAGCCTAGCTTTGTTTCTCATAACGATACCTCTGTCATCTAGTTTATTTTTGAATAACCACCTTATGCCAATTGGATGTTGGCCTTCAAGAAGATCAACTAGATTCCAGACCTTTTGCTTTTGAATTGTTGAAGTTCTTCTTGCATGGCTTCAATCCAGCTATTATCTTTTAGTGCAGCTGTAATGTTTGGAGGAACAACTTGTGAAAGAAAACAAGTGAAAAGACAGATGTTTGCAGCTCCCCCTTGGCTTCTTGTGGTTCTTTCATTGAGATCTCTAATGATGTTGTTTATTGGATGAGTCTTATGAATTCTTGTTGTTGGAATGGACACAACTGGAATAGATGATTCCAAGTTAGTCATATGCATTGATGCAGATATATCCAGCTGAGATGATGAATTTATGAAGTAATCAAATTGATCATCATTGGAAGCTCATCATTTCAATGATTTTCATTTTGTACATCAGCTGCATTGTGAGTGCCATCCGTAGGAGTTACAGGAACATCTACGGATGCATTTCTTCTTCCGCAGGAGTTACAGGAACATCTACGGATGTATTTTGTGTACTTCTGCAGGAGTTACTGGAACATCTACGGATGTATTTTGTGCTTTCGCAGGAGTTACAGGAACATCTACGGATGTATTTTGTTGACTTGCTGACAATGACTCTTTGGATGCAATGGACCATCTCCAATATGTGGAACATCTACTGATGTGAATGGAACATCAGTGATCCAATATTCACATCTCCGGATGTAGCACACTCATCTACGGATGCAGAGTCAGCAGCTGCTGATGAAGTGTTTGCATCTGAGCATGTAGATCCATTTGGTTGGTCTTGTGCTGCATTATTGACATTATTTGGTGTTCCTTGTTCCATTATACTTGAAGTTTGTATTCTTGGAGGATCAGCAGATATGACACTTCATTCATGTTTGGAGGAACAAATGGATAGCATGTATCCTCAGTACCTGCAGCATTCAAATAACCAGAGTTAAATGAGTTTGTGGGTGCATCTATATCAAACAACCATGATGATCCTTTTACAGATTTAGGAAATAAGGATTCATTAAAAGACACATTAGGAGTTTCTTCCACAATGTTTTGTTTGGAATGTAAATCCAATATGATTTAGATGTTGAAGAATATCCAACAAAGAAACCATCATAGGCTTTCTCTGAAAGTTTTCCCAATTGTTCTTTTGTGTTTAAAACAGATACATGACACCCAAAAGCTCTAAGATATCCTATGTAAGGTTTTCTTTTAAATAAAAGCTCATAAGGTGTTTTATTGTGTTCTTTGACAATTAATGTCCTGTTTTGAACATTGCATGTGTGTTCACTGCTTCAGCCCAAAAGGTGATTGGCAATTGTGAATCAGCTTGCATTGTTCTTGCTGCTTCAATGAGAGTTCTGTTTCTTTTTTCAGCAACTCCATTTTGTTGTGGAGTTCTTGGTGCACTGAATTGCCTTGCTATGCCTTTATTCCTGAAAAATGAATCTAAGACAGTATTAACAAATTCAGTCCCATTGTCACTCCTAAAAATTTTAACTTTTAAATCAAGTTGATTCTCAATCTTTGTGACAAACTCCATTAATGTTTCTGATGTTTCACTCTTTTTTTTAAGAAAAAGACCCATGTGAATCTAGTGAAATCAACCACAACCACTAAACAATATTGCCTTTTTCCAATGCTCATCACATTAGTTAGACCAAAATATCCATGTGAAGCAATTTGAGTGGTGTATGTTTGTATTTATTATTTTGGATTTATGACTAAGTCATTTTCACCAATTTATTCATGTTCTATATTGTTTTCCTTTACAACATGAAGGACAATGGTTTGAACAAGAAAATTCTTTCTTTGGCAATCCAATGACTAAGTCATTTTTCACCAATTTGTTCATGTTCTTCAAGTTGGAATGAACAAGCCTTCTATGCCACAACTGAGATTCATCTTCTGATGACTTAGATAGCAGGCATGTTTCATTGTTTGTGAGTGATGTATTATTCATATCCAAAACATATGTGTTTCCTTTTCTTGATGCTTTAAGAAGGATCCAATCTTCTGGAACTGCAAAACCTGGCTTAAGAATGTAACAATTAGTGTTATCAAATAATATGGTATAATTTTGATCACAAATTTGAGACACACTCAATAAATTATATTGCAAATTTTCACAGTAATTTACTTTCTCAAATTTGAGCACACCATTAGTTACCATTCCTTCATCAACTATTTTACCTCCCTTCTTATCCCCACCAAATGCCACATAAGAAGCATTTTTATGTTTGAAGTCATGGAGAAGTGTAAGGCCCCGTTCCCTGAGACCTCATAGTTGGACATTCACAACTCTATTCATAAAGCATTTCATAAATTCATTATCATGATGCAGCGGAATTTAAACATTTAAAAGCCATTCATTAATTTGTAAATGTTGTTGCTAAGTAATACATGTTTGGTATAGTTACAAAAGATCATTAGTTTGCATTACAAAACAACAATGTTATATTCATGAATGGATGTCAGCCTTGTCCCAACGAGTAGCCTCCCCGAGTGCCATCCTCAGCAATATTACCTGCCAACTGAAAACGCATAAAAGTCAGCTTTGCTGAGTGAGTCCTAGTTTAAAATCATAAAAATATCTTGATAGATTTGTATACAAAATACTTCTTAAAGAAATATCTTATCTTTCTTTCGGATGTGATCACACACCATACGTACAAATCATATCCATTACATCATTCCCATTCTCTTTCATGCTTATTATTATTATCTTTCACTGTCAATATGGACCAAAGTGCTATACCCCCATATAATGCGCATAAACCTGGTACTGGGCCTTGAAGTCTATAGATAGACTCCATCCATGGTGTTACATATGCTGGCACCAGTACCGGGGCAGCAACAGTGGTCCCCTCAATCTTAAAGATCGACCCTATGTACATCCTTTAGGTTAGCTAAACCGTTCACAGTTGAGCTAACGATGACATGGTCGTGCACCTCCTGTAAATTTTTACTTGCAAGTCTTTCATTCTTTAAGTTCCACTTTTCGTTAATATTAATCTTTCACTTGATTATTAATACTTCATAATTACGGCAAACCACATAAGGCCACATAATAGTATCATAATAGGCACATAAGGCAGTCCACATCATGCATAAGATAACCAATAAAAGCATCAAGTCAACCGTAGTCAAATCCTAATTTCTGATCTTCCAAAATCCCAAAAATTTCTTAAGTCCTAAAGAAATGCGGATGAACAGAACCAATGCGAATGAACAACTTGCAAATGCGGATGAACAACTTGAAATGCATGAACAAAAACTAATGCGGATGAACAACTTGCAAATGCGGATGAACAAAACACTTAGGCAATTATCACAGTGTAAATGCGGATGAACCATCAGACCTGTAAATGAGACTTATGCTATAACCAGTTCTAAAACTTCATTCCCATACATTTTTAACATAGATCAATCATGCTAAACTCTTAGAACAAGCTTACAACCTCATAGAACATAGAAGTTCATACACGTACATACACAGTTATCGAACATAACGGTTGTGAAACATTTTAAATGCATTTTCAGCCCCAAAGAAGTTTTAAAACATAGAATCGGGGTCCTAGAACTTACTACTGTAGCAACAAGTGAATCTCCACCCAACTTGCATGCACAAGAGTTCAAACACCTAGGACAAGCCAAAACAACACCTAAACACCAGAAACACATAGAAACAGTTTTTCTAAGGTTGAAACCTCAAAGAAACCAAACCAAATTAAAAAAAAAACCTACTAACCTTGAATAATCTTCTTCTTCTTCATAATTCGACGAGAGGAAACACAAAAACCAGCTTTCTTTTCTTTCTTTTCTTCTTCGGAAAGCAGCAGCAGAAAGAGCATGGGCGATCATGCTCTTTATACACCCACTTTTGACTTTTTGGTACTATTTATACAAAGCACCCCTCAACTTTGCCTTCTTTTTATTTTCTTCAAATTACTTTTCTTTCCTTTTTATTATGACGAAATTTCGGGTGTTACAAGTCTACCCCCCTTAAAGAGGTTTCGTCCCCGAAACCTGTCACTCTTCGAATAACTGTGGGTAATGCTGTCTCATCACTTCTTCGGTCTCCCACGTAGACTCGGATCCTTTTCGGTGTTTCCACTGTACCCGCACAAGTGGAACCACTTTATTTTCTCAATCTCTTCTCCTTTCGGTCGATGATTGCTACTGGTTGCTCCACATAATTGAGCCGTTCATCCACTTCAATATATCATCCATTGTACAATCATATCTTTGTCAGCTAAGCGTTTTCTTAGATGAGATACATGGAATCGGGTGAATCCCACTTAACTCATCGGGCAATTCTAATGGTAGGCCACCTCTCCTACTCGTGCAACGATTCGGAAAGGCCCTATGTACTTGGACTCACTTGCCCTCTTCCGGAATCGGATGATCCTTTCCAAGGCGAGACCTTTATAATAACTTTACACCCACGTTGAACTCGATGGGTCTACGCCTCTTATCGGCATACGACTTATGTCTATCCTTCACCGCCTTCATAAAGGCTTTGATCTTTCCAGCTTCTCAGTCGTAGCCTCAATCACCTCGATGCTTCCCCAATTCTTTCTGGCCCATGTCTCCCCAACACACGGGCGTTCTACACCTCCTACCGTACAACATCTCGTATGGTGGCATACCAATGCTGGCATGATAACTGTTGTTGTACGAGAACTCGGTTAACGGTAGGTGATCATCCCAACTTCCTACAAAATCTATCACACATGCCCGGAGCATATCCTCGAGCGTCTGAATTGTCCGCTCAGACTGACCATCTGTCTGAGGATGGGTAAGCGTGCTAATGTGTAGTCTCGTCCCCATGGCATCATGGAATCTCTTCCAAAACTTCGATGTGAACCGGGTGTCACGATCTGACCCAATAGACACCGGCACATCATGGCGAGCTATAATCTCTTTGATGAACAGGTCCACCAGTCTCTCGGAGGAATACTTCTCGTGGATCGATAGGAAGTGAGCACTTTTTGTCAATCGGTCAACTATCACCCAGATAGTATCGTACCCCTTCGCAGTATGGGGTAGCTTCGTTATGAAGTCCATGTGATGTGCTCCCACTTCCACTCGGGTATATCCACGGTTGGGATTTCCCGTATGGTTTCTGATGTTATGCCTTCACTTGCAAGCAAGTAAGGCACTTACTTACATACTCTGCCACGTCACGTTTCATACCCGGCCACCAGTAGTCTTTCTTCATATCTTGATACATCTTGGTAGCACCGATTAATGGAGTATCGAGTCTTATGAGCTTTGTCCATAATTCGCCATGTACATTCCCATATCGAGGAATCCACATTCGGCCCAAAGCGGGTTTTAACACCGTGGGTATTCTCCCCCAGTTCTGCAACTAGACTCTCATTCGTTCGGAGTTGAGCGATCTTCTTTTAACGCCTCATTTGAAACTCTTTACTTGCGTTATCACCTCTGAGGTCATCACAACTGATACGCCTTTACCCGAATAGGCTCGGGTCTCTCCGTCCGGCTAAGGGCGTCGCCACTATGTTGGCCTTGCCCCGGTGGTAAGGATCTCATAATCGTAATCCTTAATCAGCTCTAACCCCTCCCTGTCTCATGTTGAGATCTTTCTGCTCGAAAAAATATTTCAAGCTCTTGTGATCCGTGAAGATTATGCACTTGGTCCGTAAAATAGTAACAAAGACCACCGCAGCCAATTCTAAATCATGAGTGGGGTAATTAACTTCGTGGGTCTTTAACTGTCGGGACGCGTAAGCTATCACTCATCCACGTTGCATTAGCACGCAACCATGTCCAAATAAGATGCATCTGAATACACCACTAAGTCTTCACTTCCTTCGGGCAATGTCAAAACAGGAGCTTGAGTTAATCTGCCTTTAACTTCTTAAAAGCATCCTCCTATTCTAGTCCCCACATAAACTTCACATCCTTGCATGTCAACTTAGTCGAAGGTGAGGCTATTTGGAAAAGTCTTGGATATTCGGTAGTAACCCGCCAAACCCAAGAACTGCGAATCTAGGATGGCTTCTTTAGAGACTTCCAT